>CAAKHB010005892.1:0-31719 GCA_901007665.1 Aeoliscus strigatus | reverse complement strand
CAGGCCGGGGGTGGGGGGTGGGGGGGTGCAGCCCCGGATGAAGGCCAGAGAGTGTGTGTGTGTGTGTGTGTGTGTGTGTGTGTGTGTGTGTGTGTGTGTGTGTGCGTGCGTGTGCGTGCGTATGCGTGCGTATGCGTGTGTGTGACTTCAGTGCACGTGAACAACTGTGATGTGTCTTCTGGTCATGTGACCTGTGCCTTCACCTGTCAAGATGAGTGTGACGTCATGGTTCCTGGTGAGCAGCTCGGGCACGCGCCACCGTCTCCCCAGGGAGATGATCTTTGTGGGCAGAGAGGACTGTGAGCTGATGCTGCAGGTGGGTCAGGTGACCTGATCAGCTGACCTGTGGTCACATGACACCTGCTCAACTGCTGTGTGTGTGTGTGTGTGTGTGTGTGTGTGTGTGTGTGTGTGTGTGTGTGTCAGTCTCGCAGTGTGGACAAACAACACGCCGTCATCAACTACAACCCGACGACTGACCAACACCTGGTGAAGGACCTGGGCAGCCTGAACGGGGTGAGAGCCAGGAGATGACGTGTGAACAACGTGACAAACACAACTAAATGTTACAAGTTGTTTGGTTTTCTGCAGACGTTTGTCAACGACCTGAGGATTCCTGATCAAACCTACATCACCCTGAAACTGACGGACGTCATTCGCTTCGGATATGATATCCTTCACACACACACACACACACACACACACTGAATTTTTTGTTGAATCAGTTTTTCTTGACAGCAGCTGAACATTCTCACGTTTACGTTCTGGAGAAAAGTCAACACAAAGTCCCAGAAGAGGCGCTGAAGGTGTGTGTGTGTGTGTGTGTGTGTGTTCGTGTTTGTGTGTGTGTCTGCTCTCATATACACTCATGATCATGTTGTTGCAGCATGAGAAATACACCAGTCAGCTGCAGGTGTGTGTGAAGACGTTGGACGGAAAGAGGGCGGAGCTGGACGAGCAACCGAGACCGGAGAGAACGAGCAGCAAGAGTCTGACGCAGGGTCAGTACAAGGACAGGTGTTACTGTAACAGGTGTAACAGCTGGTGTTACTGCAGCTGGTGTTACTGTAGCAGGTGTAACAGCTGGTGACAAATTTAGACAAATTTATTTACACAGCATTAAGTTACACAGCAACAACAATGGCTCAGAGGTCAAGGGGTGTCATGTGGCTCAGAGGTCAAGGGGGTCAGGTGGCTCAGGGGTCAGGCACTGCTGACTCTGATGTCTGTCCCACAGAGGCTGTATCCTGCCGCCCCACCCCCCTGTACGGTCAGCCCTCCTGGTGGGGGGAGGAGGACTATGGGACTAAAGGTGAAAGCGACGAGCATCATCCAGGTGAGAAATTCTTTGGTTCCACTGAAACATGTTTGTTTGTTTGTTTCCTGAGTTTAAATAAAGTTTGTTCTGTCAGACAAAGACGAATCCAAGTCCGTCTTCTCTTCGTATCATCGGGAGCCGAGTTACTTCGAGATCCCCTCGAAGGACCTCCAGCAGCCCAAGAGCTTGGGGGCGGAGCTCCATGAGATTCCCACCAAGGACACGGACACACCCCTCCCCTTGCCGTCTCCTCCCACTCCGACACCACCTGTGGTCCAGAGCCACGCCTCCTTCACCATCGAGTTTGATGACTGCATGCCTGGAAAGATCAAGATCAAGGATCATGTGACCAAATTCTCCACGCGCCAAAGGAAGCAAAGAAGTCCACCCACTAAGGTCACGACACCCCTCCACACCACGACCCCCACGCCCGCAGATGTGATGTCTGCAGAGAGCAAGGTGGCTGATTGGCTGGTCCATAGTGATGTCAGCATGATGAGAAGACGTCCAATGTGTGACGATGTTTACAGCACCAAGAGTGACCTCGCCATGAACATCAAGACCCTCAAAGGTCACGACCCCAGACTTTTGACCCTTCTGACAGTTTGTGTGTGAATCTGCAGCATCACCAGTAAAATCCTTGTGTTCCTGTCTCCAGGTCATCACCATGACGATGGAACCCAAAGCGACTCGGAGGACCCGGTGCTCAGCGGGGGAAGGGGTCACTCCGTCCAATCAGAGCCATCGGAACCGTCAATGCAGAACGTCCAATCGGTGCAGACCCCTCCGCCTGCACAGCCGCAGTCCCCCGTTCCTGAGAAGCCTCTTTCCCAGAGCCCCCCCTCTGACGCAGCCAGGCACGCCCCCCCCGAGCCTCTCACCCAGCAGGCCTTCATCATTGAGTTCTTCGATGACAACCCTCGCAAGAAGCGCTCGCAGTCCTTCACCCACAGCCCCGCCCACCCCGACCCCAGCTCCGCCCTGAAGGCCAAGCTGGAGCGACGGAAAGGCGGCGAGCGGCCGGCGTCCGTGCACGGCCACGTCCCTCCCACCCAGCAGATCACGGTTCCTCTGAAGGGTCAGGGGTGCACCCAGAGGTCCAGCTCTCTGAAGAGGGAGAAGACAGAGGGGGAAGTGGCCTCTTGTGGCTCCGCCTCCCGCTCTACCTCCGCCATCATCGTCAGACCCTTCGGCAGCGTCGGGAAGAAGTCGAAGCTCGCAGCCGAATTTGCGGCAGAATTCCGGACGTCTTCTGGCGGAGGGGACGTGTCCCCGACAGGAGACCGGCAGGCATCTCCACCGACGTCTGCACCACCAGTAATGGTTTCTCCTCCTCATGCCAGAATTCCCTCCCCACAAGAACCTCCAGGTCCTTCTGCCGGTTCTCACCCGGCCCCGCCCTCTCAGTCCTCCGTCACCACCGATGTCCAGAGCACATCTCCTGCCCCGCCCACTGGACCTCCGACGTCCCCCTTGCCACCTTTGTGTGCCAGTGCAGGAGACTCAAGAGCTTCTTCACGGACGGTGAGGAACGATGAAGACGACAGCCTGAGTGACGCCGGGACTTACACCATCGAGACGGAGTCCCAGGACAAAGAGGTGGAGGAAGCTCGGAGCATGATCGACCAGGTGGGCGGAGCTGATCAGGTGTTTGTCCGCTGGCTGCTGCGAACGACTTGACGAAAAAGAACCCGTTAGGAATGCATGAAACCTCATGTCCTATTTGACCCCCGTGTTGTGCCCCCCCACCCATGCATGCCCTGTGCTCCCACAGGTGTTCGGTATCCTTGACTCTCCAGAGTACAGTGACCTGAGCACTGGCGGGCTACACGCTAATGCTAGCGATGGTAGAACCTCGGACCCTTTGCATGGCTTGTTCCCAGCTGCTCTCAGAACCCCCCCAACACACCCTGTCCAGGTAAAGACATGGCACCAGGAACCAGGACCTGGTCCCTCTGTTAGTCCTGAGTCTCATTCGCTCCTTGTGGTCCGTGTTCCAGGTTCCGTTGGCTCTCGGTCCAGACGGACCCAGGTGGGTTTCACGTTGGGCCAGTCTGGCAGACGGCCACGGGGGGTCCACTGCAGCTCCAGACCGTCTGGAAGGTGGGTGTGGGCAGGGGTTAGGGTTACTGTGTGTGTGTGTGTCGGGTGGGTCTTAGTAGGGGGCCAAAGACTGAACCTGTCTTCCTCTCTGTAGATTTGCTCCTGAGCCGGTCAGTGGGAGGCGTCAGCTGTGACTCCACCCACAGCTCCAGGACCAGAAGGCTCCTGCCCCAGGTTCCTCCTGAGAGGTTGGATGTTGTTCCACCCAGTGTCCTCGTAATCCACCAATCAGATCAAGGTCCTGGAACAGACCGAGAACCTGGAGCCTCCCGCCCACAGCACTCCAGTCAACATCTGTCCGTCCAGGAGGACCTGGACCCAGACAGTCTGAGTGACACCAGCCGCTCAGATGATGGAGCCATGGTGGAGAAAACAAAGAAGGATCGGTCCAGGCCTCTTGGTGGCGTCAGTCCTCAGGCCATCATCCAGGACAGACTGTCTCCATCCACCAAGTCTACTTCCTTTTACATCGGCTCTGAAGACCAGGCCAGGAGCCCGGTGCAGTCTGACGGGCCACAAGAACCTCAGGCGAAGACCGCCCCGACCACCATCCTGATCCAACACCTCAGTGGACACCAGCCCAGGAGGTCCGGCGTCAAACCCAACAGCTCTGCTCCGAACCTTCACATGCAGGATCAGGAGTCTGGCCTCACCAAAGACGGCTGCTTGTCCTCTTTGGTCCGGCAGGAGAGCTTCACCAGGGACCGGCCCAGTGACAACGTCCAGATGAAGAAGCTCCCCCACATCTCCAGCCATCCGTCAATCAGAGACATGGAGCAGAGGAGGGAGAGTCTCCAGGACATGCAGTCCTTCCTTCAGGACACAGAGGGAGCTCTGTCCTCTGTGGACACCAAGCTCCCGTCTTCTGGATCCAGACGTAGCTCAAAGAAAGGAGGGTCCTCAACCCAGGTGGAAGATTCCTTCTCTGCCGACTCGGACGTGGACACTGCCAGCACCGTGAGCCAGGTGAGCAGCAAAAACGCTACGGTCACTTCGGCTTGTAAGAAACGTGCCATCAGCAGCCTCCAGAAGGAGAAGTCCTCCTCGTCCCCGTCCATCCAGGTCAAAGGTCGTCCGCTAACGGCTCGCGAGCGACTGTCTGAGAAACGGAGGACCCACCCGACTGCAGATTCATCAGCCAAGGCGGAGGCAGCCAGACGTTTCCAGATGCGCCGCAGCACCGGCAGCCGTGGTTCTCTGGACCTGTCCGAGGGGCAGCAGGCTACTGGACCCCACTGGACCCAAACGCCATCGTCTGACCAGGACCTGTCGCGGCCGCCCAGCCGCAGCAAAAAACTCAGCGCCCCTCTTCAAAAAGATGAAAACGGAAAGACGTGGAAGCCCGTCCATCAGCAGGTCCTGACGCGGTCCAACAGTCTGTCGGCGCCGCGGCCAACTCGGGCCTCCATGCTCCGCCGGGCGCGTCTGGGAGAAGCTTCAGACAACGAGGGCGCCGAAACGGACCGGGGATCCCAGAGCTCCGACCACGTCACTGCCTCGCCCAAGGTCTCTGAAGGGAAGAAGCTCTCCAGGCTGGACGTCCTGGCGATGCCCCGGAGGAGAACCGGGTCCTTCACCGCCCCGGGCGACACTGAGACGTCCACCGGACGCTCGGGGTTCGGTCGGACCTCTGAACCCGTGGCCGCCCGGAGGACGCCAGCGGGTGACGGACGCCCAGCTGCCAGCAAGGGGGGCGGTGCTCCAGGAAAAGCCCCTCTGACCCGGACCCGGTCCAGTGGTGCCAAATATGCCAACAACACCGGTGAGTTTCACCTTTGACCTTTTCACTCTTTGTGGGGCGATGGTTCGATGTGGACGGGTCGTTCACAGGTTCCCGTCACAAGCAGAGAGACTCTGACTCGTCCTCCTCCGATGAACGGTACCACGCCTCCACTCATCCGCCCGCCGCTGCCGCCCAGACGCCTCACGGACACAAGACGCCGGCCAGACGCTCCAAGTCGGTGTCCGTGGAGACGGAGGACGACGAGTACCAGGACGACGCGGACCCGTACCAGAACTGGTCCACGCACAGCGCCGAGATCGCCAAGTAAACATCCAGTCAGATGCACGTACTGTCCCTTGAACCGGGTCACCGGACCTGAGTGTGTGTGTGTGTGTGTGTGTGTGTGTGTGTCCTCCAGGCTCAGTCACGATCTGGCCAAAGATCTGGCCATCCTGGCCCAGGAGATCCACGACGTGGCCGGAGATGGAGACTCGCCGAGCTCTGGGACTGGAACTGCCCCCCCACTGGGCTCACACACAAACACCGTCTCTGCCAGAGAGGAGGTGACACACTCACACACACACACACACACTCACACACACACACACACACACACACAAAGCAGTGTGACAATCTTGCTTGAGCAGGTTTGCTCTCCGATTGACAAAACAACGACACACGTTTGTTTCCACTGAATCTACACTCTCATCCACTGCCCCTGCTGTGTGTGTGAGAGTGTGTGTGTGTGTGTGTGTGTGTGTGTGTCTCAGGTGACGTCACAGTAATGAAACTCTTTCTGATTGGTTCCCGTGGATTCGCTCACACACACACGTGTCAGCTGATTACTGTCGTCCCACCAAGCCCCGCCCCCTCTACCAACACACACACACTCACACACACACACCTCGGCGCCGTCAGCTGTGACCTCCAGTGTTCGGGTGTGTTCTCATTCCAGCTGGTCCATCGGGTCCCAGAAGCCGGTCTAAACTACAAGAAGGTTCCACCGGGTTCTTCTGCCGTCTCCCAACTGGACACAAACATGAATGAGCCCGAGTCCGGTTCTAACCAGCGGCGTCTGTGGAACCGTGAAGAGGTCACTGTCTCTTCGGTCGAGGCGGCGTTCACACTGCGGCGCCGTTTGCCGTCGTCATGTGATCGCTGACGTGACCATCGGCTGCGGTAACGTCAGCGATCACATGACACGTGATGATGTCACTGGAGGAGACTCGCAGTGGGGGCGTCGCCTGCAGTCAGCGACTGCTGCTACACAGGAAGCGGGTGGTTCTGGTTCTGGTTGTGAAGCTGTTACTGTTTCAGGTGATCCTGGACAACCTGCTGCTGAACCCCGTATCCCAGCTGTCGCACGCCATCCGCCAGAACACGGAGCAGCTCGCCCAGAAGATGAAGTGAGTGCGCCAACACTTGTTTGTCGGACCTCTTGTTCTGCTTGCTGATTTCTGTTTGTGGGTTCTCAGGGTTCTGTTCCAGAACCAGGAGGACTGGGACCAGATCGAGGCCAGAATCAACACAGAAACCGAAGTTCCGCTCCTGAAGACCTCCAACAAGGTTCTTGACAAACGCTCTCTGACGTCACATGAACACACACAAGAACTCACTCGCTGTTTCCCTCCGTAGGAGATAACGTCCATTCTGAAGGAGCTGCGCCGGGTCCAGAAGCAGCTGGAAGGTGGTTGACATCAGCCCGACGTCTGACGCGTCGCTCCAACCGCCGCTAACATCTTCTTCTCTCGCTGCAGTCATAAACACCGTGGTGGAACCCGGTGGGAACCTCTGTACTGGCGCCGTCGGCACCACGTCCTGTGCTCAGAATCCTCGCGGGTCCTCGAAGGAGAAGAAACCTGGAGTCAAACAACGGGGCGTGGCTCCGCCCTCCAACGCCAACGAAGCCACAAGGAGACGAGCGCGCGAACCCGACGGAGCCCAGAGCTGAGCCGCGGCCGTAGCACCTGCGCATTCCCACAAGCTGTTCTTGTGTACTCCATGTTCTAGAACACGTGTGTGTGTGTGTCTGCGCTGCCAGTTCTCTGTCACACCTGTATTTATCAGACATGTTGTCATGGTAACATAACAAGCACTGGTTACGGAAATTGGCCAGGTAACAAACAGGAAAACACTTTGTGGCGTCGCCGGTAACGGATGAGCAGTTTGAGGAGGGTCTCTGGAGTTCTGATGGTCTGGAGGCCCAGAAACCGTTGGAAGCTGTAGCGGCTTGGCACCAACGGACGTTTATGTCACATCAGACTGGGGATGTTCCCACCATCCTGTTCTGGATGATTGTGTGTGTGTGTGTGTGTGTGTGTGTGTGTGTGCGCGCGCGCGTTATCACAAGCACACATTTTTCGTAGCAGAAACATGTCTGAGACATTAGCTTAGCTTAGCACAAAGACAAGTCAGGATTGAATGCTCTCTATTCTATTTGCGTCATGCACACGCACACACACACCTCAGACAGACAAGCTCATCATTTCCTCCTTTCTCTCCGTCTGTTTGCTAATATAGCTTAGCATACCGGATCCCTAACTGCCGTTGCTGAACTAGGCCAAACTAACACTTTCTTCCTCCTGCAGGCTTTATGCTAAGCTAGGCTAACACCTTCTCCCTCCTCTAGTTTTTATGCTAAGCTAGGCTAATAGTTTTCCAGCCTCAATGTTCTTTGCTATGATCGGCACCCTGCCTGCTGTCTTTATGCTAAGCTATGCTAGCCAAGTCCCAGGCCTGTGGACGTTATCCGGAGTTGACATTTTGGTTCGTGAACTTCGCAGAACATACGTTAGAACGTTCTCCGGCGGCGCTGAGCTCACAGTCATTGAGAATGTATTGCTGAGTCACCTGACCACAGGAACTCCTGTGATAGGCTGCTGTGGTGACGATGTAACCGCTGCTGTCGCTGACGTTGTGTGTTTTCCGTTGCGCTGCATGTGACAGACGGATCAAACTACTTCCTGTTTTTTGTACATGTGTTTTTTTTACTGGTTCTGTCGTTTGTCTGTGAACCTGATGGATTCATGAGGCTGGTTTTCATTTGCGGATGTCATCAGATCAGTTGTAATAAATGTGTCTTCTGCCTCCGTGTGTCTTTTTGTAAAACACCGAAACAGAACTGGACCTACAATGTTCCTGTCCAGAACCTGTAAGAACTGACAAAGAGCTGCTGACAAATCCAGGTTGATCAACTGAGGTTATGAGTTGACCCTCAGAGGTCACACTGATCAATGTCACAGCACCTCTGCTGCGTCCACCAATGAGGCGAGTCCCGATCAGCTCACGGTGGCTCCGCCCACCCAGCGCACACCTGAGATTCATTCAGCAAATGAAGCCAATGGTTCTGGTCCTGAATCAGATGGAAGACACATGAGAACACAGACCTGTAACGGAACCCAACCTCTGGTGTCACCTTTCTGTGATGTGACACCTGTGACACCTCCGTCCCCTCCAGCAGTTCAGTCAGCGGCTGAGCGGAGATATGAACGGTAGGAATGTGTTTTCTTTGATTCAGTACCTGAATCTCCCTGAAGTTGTTTACTCTTTTAAACCAAGACATGATTTAAGTTTGTGGTTGAAGTCCTATGATTCCAACGTTCCAACTTCAGGCAGCACAGAGAACCAGGAGAATCAGGAGAACCCCAGAGGAGCGAGGTGGAGGCTGCCCAGACTGAATATCACTGGAAGGTTCTGGAAGAAGCGCAGACAGCAGAACCTCACTGCAGGTCAGAACCTACAGAACAGCACATAGAATCGTGCAGAGAGAAGTGACATGGACCACTAGAAGCAGCAGAACCTCTTTTTCCACTTGAGATACATGTTCTACAGTTCTAACTGAAGTCACATGACCTACAGATCATGTTGAGCAGCTGGAGGAGGAGCTGGAGGAGGGGGAGCAGCTGGAGGAGACCAGTAGGAGGCTCATCATGTGGGAGGAGCAGCTGTTCAGTGGGTCTCACAGTGCGGAGGACGAGGACAAGCTCCACAGAGACCTGGAGACCCTGCAGCTGCAGATGATGAAGGTCATCAGCGACACCTTCTCCTCCTCCGCCTCCTCGCGCCAGCTGCAGGAGCTGCGAGATGCCGTCGCCTCCATCCAGCTGCAGGAGCAGCAGGACCGGTGGTGGGCGGAGCGTCCTGAGGACCTCGTCCCCGTGTGGCGTCCACAGAAGTGTCTCCGTGTTCACGACTTGCTGCTGGAGAAGATGGTGATGTCCAGACTGAGGGAAGCTGCTGAGTCGAGCGATGGCGGCCGACTTTCATCACCGCTGAAGAATCAGGTGACATCACTTCCTATCGAGTTGCAGATCAAATGTGCTGAGTCACCATTTCACCTGCTAATATATCACTAATCAGTTTCTGTTGCCATGGTACCTTCCAGGTGTGTGGTATGGGTAAACGAGTGAGGGACGACCTGCTGATGGTGGTGAGGACGGTGAAGGACTGTTACCCTCCAGAGATGGATATCGTCAACGTCTACGCTCGACTTTACCACCAGAGCTTCTCTGCTCGCCTGAACGACCTGACGGACACTCTGGACGCAGATGACTGTGGCTACGTGCTGCTCTGGGTGCATCGCCTCTACATCCAGTGAGTACGTCATCCTCTCATCCTCTTCTCATCCTCGTCCTCATCCTCATCATCCTCTCATCATGCTCATCCTATCATCATCCTTCTCCTCTCATCCTCTTCTTATCCTCATCCTCTTCTCATCAAACTCATCCTCTCCTATTCTCATCATCTTCATCCTCTCATCCTCATCCTCACATCATCCCCCTTCTCCTACAGGGACATTTTGCAACATGAAGAACTGCAGGGAACCATCAAGTGGTCTGGTTCTCTGCTGCTGCAGGAGGTTCTGGAACAGCTTGAGGAGCAGTACCTGACCCACAAAGAGGTGCTGGGGAGAGTCAGTGTTCCTCCAGGTTTGTGGACGTTAAATCTTCATGTTCTGAACACGATGTTTGACTCAGGACAAAGTCAAATCGTGGCTCCAAGCAGCTCTGACCAAGGAGGAGCAGAGCTGGAGATGTGACGCACCTGAGGTCCTCGACAACTACTGCTTCAGTCCACTGGCCGTGGACGTCCTGCAGGTGAGACACAGCAGATGTGGCATCCACACGGTGTGGAACATCCTGTATGTGTGTGTGTGGTAGTAGACATGTCCTCTGTGTGTGTGTTTGTGCATGACCAGGTAATGGACAAGACCTCTGTGTGTTTGTCCAGGTAATAGACACATCCTCTGTGTGTGTGTTTCCAGATAGTATACACGTCCATTGTGTGTGTTTCCAGGTAGTAGATGGTGCCCTGGCAGAGTGCACCATTGTAATCAGAGACCAAAACAAGGCTCAAAGAATCACGAGTCAGCTGGAGACATTCCTCAGCAGGTAAACCTGTGTTTCTATGGCGACAGGTGACGTCCTCACATGACACATGTTGTGTTACAGCTACAAGCAAAGTGTTGATGGCCTGCTGAGCAGAAACCATAGCAACATGATGTCAGTGATCAAAGCTCAGCTGGTGTGTGAGGAACAGTTCAGGTACCTGCCGGAGCTACCCGCAACAACGCGCAGCGACACGAAACAGCACACAGCAGCAACAACAGCAACAGTTGTGTTGGGTTGTGTGTCCTCAGGAATTACATCACCACTCAAACAGGAAGTTGGTCCGAGCAGCAGAGACGTCGTTGTCTAGACACGTTGGACGTCCTGAAGGATTCTGGGTTCAAGTACTTCATCTGCCGGGTTCACAGGCGGCTGAAGGTACAGTAGTAGTCCAGTACTTCTACTACTAGTGATACTACTACTACTACTACTACACACTGTGCACTGGTGTGCATGTGGTTGTGTATGTATGTGTGCGTGCAGGTGTTTTACAGTCAGCTGTGGACGTCTGATTGGTTGGACGAGTCACTTCCTGTCATGGACTTGCTGCTCGACTCTTTGTCCGATCAACTGACAGAACTCAGTGACCTGAAGGATTCCTGCAGACAGGTGTGTGTGTGTGTGTGTGTGTGTGAGAGAGAGAGAGAGAGAGAGAGAGGGAGAGAGAGTATGTGTGTGTGTGTGTGTGTGTGTGTGTGTGTGTGTGTGTGTGTGTGTGTGTGTGTGTGAGTGATTGTGACCTGTGTGTCTGTGTCCAGGCACTGCTGTGTGATGTGCGACAGGAAGTGGTTGTGCAGTTTGTCAGGAGGATGATGAAGACAAAGATGAAGAGCAGAGAGCGGCAGGTGGGCGGAGCCCGGCAGATGATGGTCGACGCCCTAAAGATCAACAATTTCTTCAGCGAGCAGGTGAGACAGGAAGTGATGACAGGTGAGACAGGAAGTGATGACAGGTGAGACAGGAAAAGACCAACTGGTGAGAACGCTGGAACATCGCAGCTTCACCGTACTGCAGTATTTCAGTAGTGTTCCAGTAGTATTCCATTCGTATTCCAGTAGTATTACGGTAGTATTGCAGTACTCCAGCGTTCCCGTTCCGTTGTCCGTGCGTTCAGGGTGGCGGCGAGTCTTCGTGTCTTCACCTGATGCTCTGTAGCCTCGCAGAGATTCTTCAGCTGCAGGATCCAGAGAGTGTTCATTTGGAGATGGTTGGCCTGGTCAGGAAGTTCCCCGACCTCGGGTACACACACCTGACACAGGCCGCGCCCACGTTTTACACAAACTGTAGCTCAGATGTCTCAGCACTGACCTCACCTCTCCGTCACCTTCAGTGCTGCCCACGTGTCGGCGCTGCTGTCTCTGAGAACGGACCTATCAGCTGCTGCCGTTCGCTCCATCAGACGCAGTGTGGAGGAGAACCGCCCCTCTGGAGCCTCCACCAATCACAGCCCCACGTTCTTCTCCGCCGTCAAAGTCAAATGGATCAATAAGATGAGCACATGAACATGTTCGTTGGTTAGCATAGCATGACCGCCACATCAGCAGGCTGTTTTTCTGACTGGTCTTGTGTTCTTCTTCAAAAAGCCTTCCGACACTGTTTTACTTGTCCTGTGTTTTTATTAGTATTCACCTAATGCATACTTTAACATTCCTGGAGTTCTGTGAGGTTCTTGGAGAACGTGCGGCGCAATGACAACAGGAAGCGAGTTCCAGGGAAACACTTTATTATTGGATGTTTCAGGTGTGGGAGGAGCCAACAGCTCCAGACAGCAAATAGAAAATCTTTCACGTTGGAAGACTGAACTAAGTGAGCAGCTCTAGACGTCCTGCAGATCCAGGACGGGTTCTGGTTACAGTGAGGGGCGAGGACGGGTGACAGATGTCAGAGGTCAAAGGTTACAGATTCACTTCTGCTCGGGCATCAGGTCGTCGATGCTCTCGCCGGCCTCCAGGCGCTTCTCCATTTCCACCAGCAGGTTGACGCCATCCACCACCATCTGGACCAGCTCCACCTCTGAGAAGCCCAGGCGGTCAGCGTTGGAGATGTCAAAGACTCCGCCCACCGCCGCCGTGTCCACGCCGCCTGCAGAGACAGGAAGTGATGTCACAGGACGGAAGCGACGCGGGACGACATGCGACTCCAGACGTCCTACCTGTTCCTCTCTTCTGCAGACGCAGCCTCTTCAGGATCTCTCCGAAGTGCTCGTTCTTGCTCATGAGCGGCAGTTTGACGTGGACGCCGGCGCGCAGGCCCGTCCCCAGGTTGGACGGACAGGTGAGGACGTAGCCCAGGTGTTCGTTCCACATGAACTCGTGACCTCGTTCCTTAAAAAGTTCCTCGATCTGCGGGAGAAAACGTGACGTGAAAACCCTCCTGCTACGGCAAGTACTACTAATACTACTGTAAGTACTACTACTGCTCCCACTAGTACTACTGCGACTGCAACACTGAAACAATGTGAACACAACATGATGCTGTTTTGGTTGCTTGGCAACAAGGCAGAGCTTCATGGGGTGAAGTAGTCTCAGAGGACTACTGGGTGAACAGGAAGTGTGTTCACCTTGGTGAGTCCGGTGCAGAAGCGGGTGAACACCTCCCTCATGTTGCCTCCTTTCTGCATGCTGATGACGCGCAGGTGGTCCTCCTCGTTCACCCACACCAGGAACGTCTTGTTGTCGTTGTGCCTGTGGAATCGAGGACGAGCGTTAACCAGGAGTCTGTCACCACGGAAACGCGCCGGAGCTGTCTTACTGTGACTTGTCAGTGACTCATATGTCTGACCGACTCGTCAGTGTGTGCGTGTCTCTGACCAGATGCCGCGGCCGTCGGGCCAATCACGCGCCATGCCGGACGCCAGCAGCAGAGGGGAGACGGGTTTGTCGAACAGGAAGTGGTCGTCGATCAGCTGCTGCTGCTCCTCCTCCGTCATGTTCTTCAGAGCGTAGTACGTCCCCTTCAGGTCCCCGTCCAGGAGGTCCAGACCTGCAGCGGGACGTCACACAGAGTGTGTTGACCTTCGACCTCCATGAACTCATGTGGTTTTGCTGTTGGACCAGCATGTAGACCAGCACGTGTGGATGGAGGTGAGGGACAGAAAAGCTGATGTCCTACTTTGGATGGACAGGTTCTCGATGGCGCGACGTTCTCCACGGCTGCAGTGTGGCGGCAAACAGAAGCCTCGAACGCTGCGTCCGGTTCGAACCCGAGAACTCAGGACGTAGTTTGGATCCAGATCGTCTCCGCCCTGAAAGAAGCACAGCCAATCAGAGCGCAGCTTCACAGCTGCCTACCAGCAGGTGGTGCTTGTTTACATGTCAGGTGGTGCTTGTTTACATGTCCGTTTGTTGTTCACATTTCAGTTTGATGTCATTTACGTGTAAAGTGCTGGTTGTTTACTGGTCATGCGGTGATTGTTTACCTGCTGCTTTGCTGTTGTTGTTTACCTGCCAGTTTGTTGTTGTTTACACGCAGGTGGTGGTTGTCTACCTGTAGGTGGTGGTTGTTTACATGTCGGTTTGTTGTTCACATTTCAGTCTGATGTTATTTACATGTCAGGTCGGTTTGTTGTTCACGTTGCAGTTTGATGTTGTTTGCGTGTCAAGTGCTGGTTGTTGACCTGTCAGGTCGTTGTCGTTTACCCTTCAGGTTGTTTACCTGCAGGTTGTCTGCGTTCAGGTCAGTCTTGTGCGTGTCCGTAGCTTTGTATCCTCCGTGACGATCTTCGATCACCGGATCCATTAGCTCCTTGAAAACCTCGTACGTTTCCTCGTCTCCGGCGACGCAGCCGACCGTCATGATGAACGGGTGACCTGTGGGCGGAGCCACAACGTCAGCTGGTGTCCGTCAGACCTGCTGAGCGTTGTGTAACCGTGACGAGTCAGCAACAAGTCACTGAGCAGAAATTAACTCTGATCCGATTAGGGGTTTTAATCGAGAAACAGCTCAAACAACATGCACAGGTTTGAGGGGTGGAGTCACTGCTGGAGGGGAGGAGTCACTGCTGGAAGGGAGGGGCCAGCGGGTGGGCACGTACCTGGGTTGTCAACACCGGTCTGGATGACGTCGTCCAGCGTGAAGCCGCTGGGCGTCTCCTTGTCCCTCAGCCGGGCGTACAGCTCGGGGGTCAGCACCTTGGCCATGTGGTTGTTGTGAGCGCTCAGGTCAGGGTACTCCTGCTCAGCTGAGAACGTCAGCTTCAGCTGGTTGTGGGTGTTTCCAAACGGCATGGTGACAAGATGGCGTCTGCCGGGACACAGGAGGGAAAACTGATACTGATGGTACTACTGATAGTATTAGGACTAATACTGATAGTACTATGACTGATACTAGTAGTTCTAGGACTGATAGTCATAGTACTACAACTGATACTGATGTACTACTGTTAATACTACAACTGATACTGGTAGTACGACGACTGATAATGACAGTACAACTGACAGTATTACCACTGATACTGATGTACTACAGTTAGTACTACAACTGATACTGGTAGCACTAGGACTGGGTAGTACTAGTACTAGGTAGTACTACTACAACTGATGCTGACTATTGATGCTGATGATGGTACTACGGGTACAACTACCACAGCTGGTTCCTGCTGTGCTTCACACTGGTGACGACTGATTCCTTTCGGTCAATGAACATTATCGTCAGTGAATCGAGTCCAACTCGGACTCGAGAAGGTGATGATGACGCAGCTTTAACCCTTCACAGTCCGCCGCTGCACGGTACGCCCGGTCACCTTCACTTCACCGGAAACCAATTAATCCCGCTAGGACGGAAATAACGGAATGACGTCACGGGTTCTCTCCGTAATACCAAATACACGCTGTTTGTTTGTTTGTTTGTTTGTTTGTAGACGTCGAACGAGCCCGATCATCTTTTGTCCAATCACAACGAGATGCTGCGTCAGCCGCATCAATACACACACACACAGGCACGCACGCACGCACACATATACAAAAGCACGCACGCGCACGAACATGCACACACACACACACACACACACACACACACACAGTAATGAACCGGCTCCTTTGTTCACCTGTGACGCGTCTAAGGGCTGCAGCGCACGAGCGTGCACGAGCATCTCTATGCACGTGAGTCGATGATGATGATGATGATGAGTCATCGGGCAGACGTTCCTACCTGCCGGTCCGGTCCGGTTCGATTCGTTCAGTTGGGTCGTAAGCGGCTCCGGTTCTGCTGCGGCGGCTTGAAGCGGCTCTGGGCTTTATACCCTCCCCCCGCCGCTCATTGGCTCCTATTTCCATCCATTCATCTGATTGGACGAGGGCCGATGCGTGTCACGTGACGCGTGCCGCAGTGCCGCTGAGCAGCACGAGGACATGAACGCGTGAACTCGTGCCGCGTTTAAGGTCTGACAGAAAGTCCGACAAAGATGTTTGATGAGGAGGAAGAAAAAGGAAATTAGGAAGAAAAACTCTGTGCTCTGCTCTCGTGAGCGACCAGAACGGCCCCGAACGACCCGGGCAGGTAACAGGTCACATGACCACATGCAGAAGCACGTCAGCGTCCAATCAGAGCTGAGACATGCTGAAGACTTCCTGTCATCACGTTCAGGAAATCAACACTCACAACAACTGGACCAGAAACAGAACCAGACATTTACTGGACCAGAACCAGTGATATCAGCATGCTCTCTCACGCTCTTTCTCTCTCTCTCTCCCTCTCCATCATTTATTGATGAGGGGGTGAGAAAAGGAAACCTGGTTGCTATAGTAATGTGTCATGTGTCAGCTGACAGAGTCAGATCTTACAACGGCCTGCAGCCAATCACAACCCTCCTCAGCCTGCCCTTCTCTGATTGGCTCGTCAGGTCAACACAGTTCATAGGTCCACGTGCAGCAGCAGCTATGTCCGACATTCATCCATCCATCACTCATCCATCCATCATCCATCCATCCATCCATCCATCCATCATCCCTCCCTCCTTCGTTCCTCCATCAAAGACACATTTACCTTGGCGGTTCATCGCCATGGTGACAAAGGATGTGATGACATCACTGTGGTTGTTTGTCGTCGTCTGCTGAATGTTAAATAAAGTTTTGTGCGTTTGAACAAAGGCTGCACAGACGTGTTCACTGGCTGCTCCAGAGCTCACAGCACCCGTTCCTAGGCAACCAGCCGCCAGCGACCATGACAGCTTTGTTTGTCAATGGACAGACTGAAGAAAGTGTGTGTGTGTGAGTGAGAGAGAGGATCAGCTGAGTTATATAAGTCAATGGGATCAACACACGCACACACACATACACACACACACACACTGTCAGCCAGGAGTTAACGGTGTTTGTTCTGTTTTTACCAGCTAAGCCTCTTTGGGAGGAAGACGAGGACGATGAAGGTTGAAGGAAGAACAGCAAGAACATGGAGGACATCAGCACCAGGGTGATACCAGTACACACACACACACACACACCACACACCCTACACACGCTACCCACCCCCTACATACACCCTACACACGCCCTACACACACCCTACAGACACTACACACACACACACACACACACACACACACACACACACACAGTACATACACACACAGAACTCCAGTATCAGTGTTTTTGTTTTTTGTGTCGTAGTCTCCTCTGTTCTGATTGGCTGAGCTGCTCGCCTCTTCTTATGTAACAGCTGATGCATTGTGAGAGATGAAGGGGAGATGCAGGAGAACCACACACGCACACGGGAGGGGCAGTATTGATCTTGCTGCACAAAGGACCATGTTTATCACCATGACAACCACCTCTGTCAATGATTGTCTTCATTTTTGGTCAAATGTCCCACAGGAGGAGACAGTCACTGATGTGATCTGAGCTGGCGCCCTCTAGTGGACGAGCACCGGAACCAATGATGACGTCCCCCGACACAGCGTTCCCTTCATCTGGACTGGGCAGGAAGTATTCAGAGGCAGGTGGAGACTGAACAAACTGATCCAGAACAATACCTGCAGCACAATCACCTGGACCAGAACCTGCCAGAACAAACTCTATGCACACACACGAAGATGAGATGAGGACTTCCTTCATCAGCGTACGAAACACTGGAACACAGAGTACACAGCAACTTAGAAGAAGAACTGTGTATATTGTCCCCTGCCACTGGTCCTTATCCTAAGCTAAGCAACCAGTCCCCCTGCCTCCAGTCCTCATGCTAATACCATCACTTGTGCCTTGTCTTTGTCCCTGTAGATGAATGACTGAATAAGAGAATGAATGATACAACAGGTCTATGTGGAATAACTCTTTTATTCTACTTCCAGGTGTGTGACATGGGCGCAATGGTCATTTAGAGGTCACCAAGGGGTCATTCAGCAGTCAATGAGGGGTTATTCAGAGGTCACTGATGGGTAGTTCAGGTGTAAAGAGCACGTCAGTGTTGACTGTCTCCATGGAAACAGGTGTTTGTCTGCAGACCTCAGTCTCAGTGTGGAACATGGGTCAGAACACGTTCCACGTTCTATGTTTTGTCTGTTGTGATGAACTCGGCAGAACACCAGCAATCACCAAAGAGACGATGCTGATCCAGGATCTTATCTGCTCATGGGAATCTGGACCTGTGATGATGTCACTTCCTGCTCCGGTGTAGTTGCTGGGACATTGATGTTTGGGTCGTCATCCACCTGGTAGCACTTCCCCAGATTCTTGATGATGTTAAAGTTTGACCGTGCTGTTTCTGCAAAACTGTTCTCCAAAATCCAACCGTCCGACTTGAGGTCTGGATCTCCCAGGCGGAGAACGTTCTCCATGGCTGTCTGAAGGTACCGCACCCCCGTCAGAATCAGCAGCTGTGGGAGAAGGAAAACAAGCCAACATATTTATTGAGACTGTCGGAGACCTGATCCACAGCGGTCCACTGAGGACCACAACAGTCTGTGTGTGTGTTTGGTACCTCAAACAGCCAGATGAGCAGCACAGTAAAGCCGATGCCGTGCATGATGCTGGTGTAGTGGTCCAACAGAGTCTGGCGGCAGCCTCTCCTCCACAGGTTCTGCTGTTGCATCTGCGGGTCGTAGTTAAAATGGGCGGAGCTGTTGCTGACCTGCTGCTGGATGCAGGGTCGTGGGGAGAAGGTGCTGCAGCAGCTGAATGGAACGCTGTCCATCAGGTACTTTCCTTCCACGTTACTCCTCAGGCGACTGTGAGGAGCAGAAGGAACAATCTCATCAACCACCCGATGGTTGGCAGCACCATTAGCTCATACTAAGGAAGTTAGCATTTATTTCTTTGTAGAGTTCAGATGATGTTCTGGTGATTTGCTGTCTCCTGCTGATTGGAAGGTGAAATGGAAAGTTGGTTCAGAAAGTCTAGCAGACAGTTTAAACTCAAAAAATATAGTATGTATATGGTCCAGAATACAACCTGTGGACCAGAGGAGCCGGAGGAACAAGTATTATTTTTCCAACCAAACACAAAGTCACTTCACTCACTCCACCACGGTGCTGCTGCTCATGTCCAGGTATCTGTTACTGATCCACTGGACCTGGAACCAGTCCTTATGTCCAGAGTTCCCACAGCACTGGAACTGGATCTGCAGCAGGTCCAGAGTTGTCTTCAGGTAGCAGAGGCCCGGTGTGTCCGTGTCCTTGTAGTGCCTCATGGCGTGACGCAGCCCCTGGAAAAGGGACTCCTGCAGTTGGCCACGAGCGCTATAGCACATGAGCGCCCCCAACAGGACGCAGGAGGTGAAGAAGAAGGTGCAGGCAACGTATGGCATCATCACCAACTTCCAGCGCAGGAATTTGTTGGAGTCGGCACAATCCAGGCAGATCTTCCCACCCAGGAAGTTGATCCAGCAGGCCAGGAGGCCGGTGGCGATCAGCATGTGAGGCACGTACAGGACCCCCTGGTCTGACATCACATCCTGCCATTTCTGAAACTCCACCCTGAGGAACACGCCCAGGCCGAAGAGGATGGCTCCCGTCACCACCGAGACCCAATTAAGGAGGCAGAGGACCTCGGCGAGCTTCTCCCTCTCAGCCTTGGTGAAGGTCACCTTACCAACTGCCATGTCAGGTACAGTTTGTGTGTCACGTCCAAGAGCCGGCCGTCATGGTCAAAGCGAGGAGGGACTTAAGGCGCTGCTTTGCTCCACATCAGCATCTTGTCTGTTTTCCAAGGCGCCTGTTTGCCTCTGATCAAGCAAAAGACCTGGTGGACTGGAAGGTCCACGAACCAGAGCCGGATGGCTGCTTCTGCTCAGCGGGTCCACCCTCACAACCTCCCATCCCGTCGCCCAGATTTGGGTGTTCCTCATTGACAGAACGGCGGTGACTTGAACTTTCCTAATGTCCTGGCTGGAGGCACTGGAGGGGTCAGAGGTCGCAGGTCCAGGTGGGCCCCGCTCCAAAGGACGAGGGCGACAGCTTGCGGTGTCTCTGAACAGCGTCACAAGCAGCTTAGGAAAGTATTAAGGTGTCCTGGCTTGACTGTGGTCCACAAGTCCAAGTCACGACCAGGAAGTGACCGCTGCAAGGGAAGGATGAAGGTCAGCTGAGGAACGAGACATGGTACTACTGCTTCTGCCTCTGGGTCCTGTGATTCACCGCTGAGAGGACTACTGGACCAGGTCCAAGACACAAACACAGTATTCTTATGATAAACTCTGTGGGCGGAGCTTCTCCATCCGATCAGTCAATCACAGTTAAGATCCAATGAGCTCAAGAGAAACAGTCCAACACAGATCTATCGATCAATGTCATCGATTGATCAATGTGACTGATGGATCATTGCCCGTTACGCTGTCCTCATCTGGTTCTCACCTCTGTCCTGCTCAGTCCCTCTCATCTGTCCATCTACTCGGTCCTTCTCAACTGTCCATCTACTCCGTCGTCCTGTTTTATTAACCTTCGGCTGTCCCTGCCTTGTTGCCGGCAAGAAGAGTTGACGTACCTGAGAGCGCTGTCCTGTCATCCTGTCGTCTTGCTGGCCTGTTGTCCTCTGTCCTGTCATCTTACCGTGCTCTCCTCCTGTTGTCCTCTCCTCCTGTCGTCCTGCATCTCTAATCTCCTGAAAGCTGATCAGCCCGCAAATAAGCTCTGAAATCTACAACACCCATGGTCTGTCCGCCACAACCTGTCCACCACGTCCACTACAACATGTCTACCATGTCAAAGGTTAACAATATGTAACAACAGATCTATAGATAGATAGATAGGTACTTTTATTACTCTCCAAGAGACGACAAACAACCACAGTGATGTCATCACAACCATATATCATGGAATACATATATCGTGTGTGTGTATATATAACAGTGACAAATAGACCTCCATTGGTTTACGTCCAGTGATGCTGACATGTCAATGACGGGACCAGTCCTATCCTGCCTCCTGTCAATCACAGGTTGACGTAGGCTCAGCGTTTCCGGTGGAAGGCGGGGCCTCCGTGTTTCTCTGGGAGACACAGGTGAGTCAGGTCAGACTCCACCTGTTCAGACGTTCTTCCTGGAACAGATGTTTGCTCTCCAAAATAAAAGTTTTACTGTTACTTATCTCCTGCTACCACTTGATCGATACTCTGCTGTCGAACATGACCGATACTCAGCTGTAGAAAATGTTAGAACATGATCCATACTGTGGTTTCACCGCAGATGTAGGAGCTTCACAATGAAACACGTCGAACAAACTGTATGAAACTGAAGTTTGAATTTCTGTCCAATCTGTGTTTTCTTGTGAAGGGGCGTGTGACCGGAAGTGGCGTGTCCTGTCGTCATCTCGTTCCCGAGGATCCGTTCTGGATTCGGCCATATTCCCGCTGATCAACCGCACCGGCAGTACGACCCGAACCTGCCCGACTCCTCTCGCCGCTCCTCCAGCGTGTCCTCCGGCTGTGGTCCGGCACCTCAGTGTTCCTGTGCCGGTGTCCCGGAGCTGCGGACCCAGTCTCGAACTCAGACAGCGCCCGCAGACATGGAGCCCAGCCGTGAGGCGACGGTCTGACCGACATCCCGATTTCTGAGAGGAAAGTCCAGATTTACCGGGATTAACGCCGATGCGAAGGGCGGACCGACGCGGCGGACAAACACGGCCTGCTGGCTGAACGGCGCCGAACACGACGGACTCACGGGACCCGGCGGAGCCGCACCGACACCCGCGTTCGTCAAAATGTCGGGAATGTTCCGGAGCTAACAAGCGGGCGGCTAGCGGAGGTTAGCGGCTAGCAGAAGTTAGCGGCGGTTAGCGGCTGTTCGCCGGGAGCTCGACGGGACGCGGCCGGGAACGGAGCGTCGGTACCGGTGCGTTGTCGGAGCGTTCGTCGCCGGTGAGTGAGGCGGGAGCCGGGAGCATGTCGGCTCAGGTCCGCCTAAAGCGGCTGGAGCAGCTGTTGCTGGAGCACCAGGGCTCCGGCTGCCTCAGCCTGGAGACGCTGCTCGATCTGCTGCTCTGCGTCCACACCGAGTGCTCCAACTCCCCGCTGCGGAGGGAGAAGCACGTCAGCGACTTCCTGGACTGGGGTGAGTCTGCGCCCCGGCTCGGTTCTGGTCAGCTGCCTTTGGTTTCACACATTAGTGCAGAGTGATCGGTGCTGGACCTGTTATTAGACTTGGTGTTGGACCTGGGATGTGTCAATCAAACACTCACCTGTAGGTTGGGCTGAGTCGGGCTGTTCCAGGCCGTTCAAAGGGTTCAAAGATCCACGAAGGAGTGAATCATTCACAGTGTGTTGATGGGGCTAGTCCAGAACCACCAGACCTAGGGATCTCTTAGTGGGAGGACCGTCTGGTTCTGGAGGATCTGTCTGGGTGGGTTTCCTCCTGGTACTCTCATTTCCTCCCAGAAACATACTGTCAGGTCTGCTGGAGCTGTGATTGGCTGCCCATCTCTGCATGCCAGCCTGTGATTGGCCGGAGACCAGTGACCCCGCCCCCTTGCAGGTTCCAGTACATCACCTGTTCCTCTCTTGGTATTCTCCTGACTGATGCACAGCTGCTGATCGAGAAATAGAACATCAGCAGCAGCCTATGATTATCGATTCCTGATCAGCTACAGCTTGTGTGTGTGTGTGGTGTAGTCTCCAAGCTCCCCCTCATTGATTGACAGTGATTGCTCATGTGGCTGAAGAACAGGTCAGGTGTTCAAATAGATGGCGCATTCTGACGCCGTTCGGACCACAAGCCGGTGACACGTCAGCAGAAACTGTCCTGGGCGCAGCTGGTTTGTGGTCTGGTTGCAGTGCAGCTGTTTCCTCATTGGCTGAGGTCAGTTGGATGTGTTTGAGGAGCGGTGACATGGCGACCAGGCGTGTTCACGCCGATCTGTGTTTGTCTTCAAATTGCCCGTTTACGTTTGTTGAATTCTGAATATTGCTGATGTCACTTCCTGTTCCTGGCGTGGGGTTTGGTTTCAGCTGCTGTCTGTTGTGTCCTCAGTGAAACCGTTCACGTCCACTGTGAAGGACATGCGGCTGCACAGAGATGACTTCGAGATGCTGAAGGTGATTGGTCGAGGAGCTTTTGGTGAGGTGAGATGTTTCTTTGCTCATGACCTTTGACCCTCGCCTTCTGTGACCAATGACCTGTGTGGGAGAACACGTCATCTCACACACCACGTTGTGCATGTGAACATGTTTGATCAGTGTTCACCTCTCTCCCCTGGTTCTCTCTCAGGTTGCCGTGGTGAAGATGAAGCACACTGAGAGAGTTTATGCGATGAAGATCCTCAACAAGTGGGAGATGTTAAAGAGAGCTGAGGTAATCATCATCATCATCATCTGCTTCACAGGAACTCATTCACCATGTAGATTGTGTCTCATTAACGTTGTAATCCCTGTGTAGATAATCACCTGATTGGTGGGCGGGGTTTAGATCGTGGAGGCGGGTCGATCCTGCAGCTGGTCGTTGATCACATTCTGGTGTTTGAGCTCCAGCGTGATCACGTCTACCTGCAGAACCGTTCCTGCCACCTGCGTAGTGTTTGCCTGAAGGGTTGATGTGTGCGCGAGCGCCGGCCATCGCGCGCTCAGTGCTCGTCCACAGGTGGCAGCGCTGCGTCCAACGGCTCATGTGTTGTGTGCAGACGGCGTGTTTCCGAGAAGAGAGAGACGTCCTGGTCAAAGGAGACAGCCAGTGGATCACCTCGCTGCACTACGCCTTCCAGGACGACAACTACCTGGTGAGTGCTGCTGCTGCTGCTGAGGATGATGATGCTGCGTGTCGTGTGACGTGGTCATGTGTTCAACTGTGCAGTACCTGGTCATGGATTACTACGTAGGCGGAGACCTGCTGACCCTGCTCAGTAAATTTGAGGACCGTCTGCCAGAGGACATGGCCCGGTTCTACGTGGCTGAGATGGTTCTTGCCATCCACTCCATCCACCAGCAGCGCTACATCCACAGGTACGTCCCACAGGTTGGATGTCACACACCGTCACACGTTCACATGTATGTCGAAGTATCAACGATAATCGTGGTCTAAATGCTGAGGGTCACAACTGAACACAACAGTGTGGTTGTGTGTGTGTGTCTCAGGAAGTGGGACATCCTGGCAGCAGTGTCCTGTGGGAAATGTAGTTATGTCCTGTTCAGCCATCTTCCTTCCTGACTCTCTGTGTGTGTGTGTGGGTGGGTGTGGGTGGGTGTGGATGAGGGGCATGTCACATGATCAGACCAGCCAGGTGACCGACTGTGTGTGTGTGTTACAGAGACATCAAACCAGACAATGTCCTACTGGACATGAACGGCCACATCCGCCTCGCCGACTTTGGATCCTGTCTGCGCATGATGGAGGACGGAACGGTAAGAAACTCACACATACACACTGTCTCACTCACACACACAACAGATCGATGAGCGTGTGGGCGGCGTCGGTGCAGGTGCAGTCGTCGGTGGCCGTCGGCACTCCGGACTACATTTCCCCAGAGATCCTGCAGGCGATGGAGGACGGGATGGGACGCTACGGCCCCGAATGTGACTGGTGGTCTCTGGGTGTGTGCGTGTATGAGATGCTGTACGGGGAAACACCGTTCTACGCTGAGTCACTGGTGGAAACCTACGGCAAGATCATGAACCACGAGGTCAGTCCGCCATATTTGACGAGTCACAACGAGTCAGTCAGGTGAGCAGAGTCCCACCGCCATCCTCTGCTCAGGTTTCTAGGTCGTCTGTTCGTCCCCCGTCTCTTGTTCCACTTCCTGTTTTCTAAATCTGTACTCGTCTCCCTCAGTGGACGTTTGTGTCCTCCATTCCTTATCATTATCCTCCCTCTTCCCGCTCACGTGCCGTCCTGGCGCTCTATCCGCCGTCTCCAGGACCGGTTCCAGTTTCCGTCCCATGTTTGTGACGTGTCTGAAGACGCCAAAGACCTGATCCAGCGTCTGCTCTGCTCGCGGGAACGCCGCCTCGGTCTGAACGGGATCGCCGACTTTAAGAGCCACCCCTTCTTCCGTGGGATCGACTGGGACAACATTCGTTCTGCTGAGGCGCCGTACGTCCCCGACGTGTCTTCTCCCACTGACACGTCCAACTTTGACGTGGATGACGACGTCCTGAAGAACCCGGTGAGTGAGCAGGTCGGATAGCGACACGTAACGGTCACAGCACCAGAAGGTCCAACTGTCACATCCTGTCCGACAGTCATGAAGGGTTCTCAAGTGTCCTCACGCGTCCTTCTCCAGTCTCATGGCGTCTCCCCCAACAGGACATCAGTCCACCAGTGTCTCACACTGGTTTCACTGGTCAGCACCTTCCCTTCGTTGGCTTCACCTACACCACCGACAGCTGCTTCTCCGACCGTGGCTCCATCAGCCGCTCGGCCCTGAGCATCCAGCAGGAGGGGGGCGGTGCCGGGCAGGAGGTGGAGGCATTTGAGAGGACGATCCGCCGCTTGGAGCAGGAGAAACAGGAGCTGAACCGTAAACTACAAGGTACCTCTGCTGCACCTGGACACTGATGCACTTCCTGTACCTGACCTACATGACCTCTGGTCTGTGTGTGACTGTCTGTGACCGTTGTAGAATCCACTCAGGCTCTGCAGGCTCCGCCTCCAGGAGGAACGCTGAGTCGAGACAAAGAGCTCAAGAAGCTCAACGAGGAAATTGAACGTCTCAAGAAGAAACTGGCGGGTAAAAGGCTGAATAGTTGTAGTATCAGTAGTATTAATATCAGTAGTGGTATCAACATATCAGCATTTTGTAGTCCTTTTGACTTAAGCCCCACCCCTTCTGATGTCCTAGACTCTGATAGGCTGGAGCACCAGCTGGAGGAGGCGGTTTCACTCAGACAGGACTATGAGAACTCTGCCTCTAAATTGAAGACGCTGGACAGACAGGTGAAATCCCTGAGACAGGAGAAGGACGACGTCCACAAGGTAAGGATACGTGATACTCAGAGTACTCTGAGCCCTAAACAAGTAGTAAGCCCACGGAGCAGTCCGAGTACTCAGAGTATCAATCTGTGTACTGCATCCCGTCGAGCAGCAGCTGCTGGAGGCCCTGGAGCGTCTGAGGAGCCAGTCGAAGGAGCTGAAGGAGGCTCACTCCCAGAGGAGACTGGCTCTGCAGGAGTTCTCAGAGCTGTCGGAGCGTCTGGCCGAACTGCGCTCGTCAAAGCAGCGTCTGTCCCGTCAGCTCCGAGACAAAGAGGACGAGACGGACGTCCTTCTGCAGAAAATGGACGCCATGAGACAGGAGATCCGCAAGACGGAGAAGAATCGTAAGGAGGTAAGAGACTAAATCGAAGTGAAGGAGTCAGAGAGTGAACCACTGAATTGCTTGGAACACACACACACACACACACACTGTAATGAACAGGAAGTGGATCAGCAAACCGCCACAATAAAAACATGTGTCGCTCAGTTGGAGGCTCAGCTGGACGAGTCAAAGTCGGAGGCGTCGAAGGAGAAGAAGCTGAGGGAGCACAGCGAGCTTTACTCCAAACAGCTGGAGGTGGAGCTGGAGAGCCTGAAGGTCAGAGGTCACTGGCACACATGCGTTTAACCTCAGCTGACCCCTGACCCCACGCGCTTCTGCTCTCAGTCCCAGCAGGGTCGTGGCGCGGCCGTGGAGGGCTTGGAGTCTCCACAGGAGCTGTCCCGGATGAAGGCGGAGCTGGACAAGAAGGTCCTGTTCTATGAGGAGGAGCTGCTGAAGAGAGACTCCACCCACGCCTCCGAGATCAAGAACCTACGTAAAGATCTGCACGAGTCCGAGGGAACGCTGCTGGCCACCAACAGGGAGCTGCTGCAGCTCCGAGACCGCCTGGACAAGGACAAAAGGGACAGGTGAGGTGGTGTCGCTGACGTGTCGCTGACGTGTCGCTGACGTGTCGCTGACGTGTTCTCTGCTCCTGCAGACAAACAGAGATGGACGAATCTGTTGCTGCCCTGAAGGAGAAATACGACAGAGAGAAAACCCTTCTGACGGAAGAAAACCACAAACTGACGACTGAGAGCGACAAGGTGAGCGCGCGAGCATGAGCATTGGTGAGACGGCTGCAGAACGTTGACGTGTGCTCGCCCCCCTCAGCTGAATTCTTTGGTGGATCAGCTGACGGCTCAGAAGCGTCAGCTGGAGGACGAGCTGCAGGAGCTGTCGTCTAAGAAGGAGAGCGTGGCTCACTGGGAGGCTCAGATCGCAGAGATCATCCAGTGGTGAGTGGGGGCGCTGAGTGGCCACCGGGCGGGCCTCCTCCTCTGGCAGTGTGTGTGTGTGCGTCTGATGACGGTTTGTGTGTCTCAGGGTCAGCGATGAGAAGGACGCCCGTGGGTACCTCCAGGCTCTGGCCACCAGGATGACGGAGGAGCTGGAGACGCTGCGCAGCTCCAGCCTGGGAACTCGACCTGTGGTATGATGTCACCAGCGCGCTCACGCGTGCCATTTGGGCCTGTTTGGAATGCGGTCCGTCATCATGCCCCCCACCCCTGTCTGCCAGGATCCCCTGTGGAAGGTGCGGCGCAGTCAGAAGTTGGACATGTCCGTCCGCCTGGAGCTGCAGTCGGCTCTGGACGCAGAGATCAAAGCCAAACAGTTGGTGCAGGATGAGCTGCGGAACGTCAAGGCTGCCAACATCTGCATGGAGAGGTCAGAGGTCACCTGGCTGTCTCTGTCCTCATCTGTCTGACTGTCTCTGTCCTCATCTGTCTGTCTGTCTCTGTCCTCACCTGTTGGGCAGTAAACTGAAGGAGACGGAGGAGCGGAACAGAGACATGATGGAGCAGATGGAAAATATGAAGAAGGAAATGGAGGACAGCCGAACACGCTGTGACAAAGGTAAGACCACCTGCCGACTCCTCCCACTTCCTGTCCAACACATGCTTTAAACATAGCATGACGCAACCAGCAGTTGTATAAGCTGTGGTCTGGTGTGTCTGCAGGTCTGAAGCTCCCAGACTTCCAGGACTCCATCTTTGAATATTTCAACACGTCTCCGTTGGCACCTGATCTCACCTTCAGAGTGAGTCACCTGTCTTCTGCACTGACCAACCACTCAATCAGCTCAATTCAACAAGTAGTCATATGTCGAGGGTTTTCCATACACACGTTCACGTGTGTTGGCTCCACCCCCTCGCCTTCGTCACGTGTGCCTGCTGTCGTCCAATGAGCAGAGGGCTCGGAACCACTGTCTGAGCTCTGATTGGTCAAATCCATGATCTACTGTCACATTTAACTCAGTGTCTTTGTCTACACCTGCAGACCACAGACCTGGACTCCACCCCACTGAGAGCAGAGACCACGCCCCCCTCCCTCTCCACCACGTCGGATGAGGTCAGTCACACGTGCACTTCCTGTGGGAACCTTCTCAAGCAGCTGACAGTCCTTCCCTCTCTGCAGGAAGTGAGAGTGGTATCAGTCCCAGCAAGTCCCTCCCCCACATACCAAAGCTCCTCCCTTCCCACGATCAAGGTACAACAGGTCAGAACAATGCTGAACATGACCAGGAGTCGTTAACCCGTGAGACGGGAAACATTTCCTGAGTTACGGTGTTCCAGCTGGCCGCGACTGTAGCACAGGTCATAGAACCGCTGTAACGTTGGACGTTGGTGTTGTCGTTTCAGCCCAAAGCTCATCAGCTGAGCATCAAGACCTTCTCCAGCCCCACCCAGTGCACCCACTGCACCTCGCTGATGGTGGGGCTCATCCGCCAGGGATACGCCTGCGAAGGTACCAGCAACCTTTCAGGGTCTTGCACCACTGCTAACGCGTCTTATTCCTGTCACGTCGTTCATACGACGTCCATTCTTCTGCTCTGTGTCTCCTCAGTCTGCTCCTTCATCTGTCACGTGTCCTGTAAAGACCACGCCCCCCTCGTCTGTCCAATCCCAGCGGAGCACACCAAGAGGCCGCAGGGAGTCGATGTGCAGAGGGGAATCGGAACCGCCTACAAGGGCTACGTCAGGGTACGCTCAAGTCACTCGTTGACTTGTTGGTCCAGTAGACTTGTCGTTCCAGACGTTGACTCGTTGCTCCAGTCTTTGACTGGTTGTTCCACTTGTTGACTTGTAACTCCGCTCGACTCGTCACTCCACTCATTGACTCGTCGCTCCAAACGACTCCCGTTTGACTCGTTTGACCCGTTGACTCGTTGTGTGCCGTCAGATCCCGAAGCCCAGCGGCGTGAGGAAAGGATGGCAGCGGGCGTTCGCCGTGGTGTCCGACTGTAAACTGTTCCTGTACGACGTTGCGGAGGGGAAGTCCACCCAGCCGGGGGTGGTGGCCAGTCTGGTTCTGGACCTTAGGTAACCTGCCCCGTCCACCTGTCCGTCCAACGGGCCGCTCAGAAGCTTCATGCTTGTCTTGTTGGAAACCTGCAGAGACGAGGACTTCTCTGTCAGCTCCGTCCTGGCCTCCGACGTGATCCACGCCACCCGGAAGGACGTTCCCTGCATCTTCAGGGTAGAAGCTGTCGCCCGGACTCACAGTTTGACCTGTCGTCTGCTGAGGGTCCTGACCTGTGTTGTCATGATCAGGTGACATCGTCCCAGCTGAGCTCGTCGCTGTGCCCAGTGTCGCTGCTGGTTCTGGCAGAGAGTGAGGTGGAGAAGAGGAAGTGGGTCCGGATCCTGGAGGGCCTGCAGAGCATCTTGACCAAGAACTCACTGAAGAACCGCCAGGTCCACATCCTCCACGAGGCCTACGACGCCTCCCTGCCCATCATCAAGACCACTCTGTCTGCTGCCGTGCTCGGTGGGTAGCACTGTTTATAAAGTTCTACAAGGTCCAGGTACTTTTGAGGTTTTCTAGAAAGTCCAAGTACATTGTGGAGGTTTTCTAGAAGGTCCAGGTACTTTGTGGATGTTTTAAGTATCTATTTAAGTATTAAGTATCTTGTGTTGCTGATTGTAATTTTCATTCCATCCGGATTTGTGTGTCTGCAGACCGGGAGCGCGTTGTCCTGGGAACAGAAGACGGGCTGTTTGTGGTGGAGGTGACCAGAGACGGTGAGATGTTCCACCTGAACACTCTTGAAGAGCGACAGACCTTGGTCTTCTAACCTCCCGTTCCTCTGGCAGTGATTGTCCGAGCGGCAGACAGTAAGAAGGTCTACCAGATCGATCTGATCCCAACGGAGAGGATCGTCGCTCTGCTGTGTGGGCGCAACCGACAGGTCCACCTCCACCCCTGGGGGGTTCTGGACGGGGGCGAGCCGGCGTTCGACGTCAAGCTGGCGGAGACCAAAGGCTGCCAGGCTCTGACCACGGGGCTGCTGCGGCCGGGGGGGCCGGCCTGCCTGCTGGCTGCTGTCAAACGACAGGTCAGTCACCTGGAGCTTCCCCTGGGAGGGTGGGGGGCACTGGCACGCTAACGCTGTGCGTGTGTGTGTGTTGCTGAAGATCCTGTGCTACGAGATCACACGGGCGAAGCCACACCACAGGAAGCTGTGGGAGGTGCAGGCCCCCGGGGGGGTGCAGTGGCTGGGGATGGTGAAGGAGCGGCTGTGCGTCGGGTACCCGTCCGGCTTTGCCCTCTTGGCCCTGCAGGGGGAGTCGTCCCCCGTCAGCCTGGTGAACCCGGCCGACCCCTCCCTGGCCTTCCTGTCCCAGCAGCCGCTGGACGCGCTGCACGCCGCCGAGGTCGGAGCCGCCGAGCTGCTGCTCTGCTTTAGTCAGCTGGGGATCTTTGTGGACGCAACGGGACGGCGCTCCAGAACCCAGGAGCTGATGTGGACGGCAACACCGCTGGCATGCAGTACGACACACACACACACCGAGAGACACAGACACACATCAATGAGTCAGATCATTAAAAAAAAAAGACTAAATTATTTTCAGTCTTTGTCTAACGTGAAACTGAAAGACGAACATGTCACGTGACTCCCTGCCCCTCCATCTCTTTCTCCTCCCTCCTCCCTCTCTTTCTCCTCCCTCGGTCCTCCAGGCTCCAACTCATCCCATCTGACCGTCTACAGCGAGTACGGAGTGGATGTGTTCGACCTTCACACCACCGAGTGGGTCCAGACCATCTCCCTCCGCAAGGTAACAGTAAGGTCACCAGCTGCAGGTCAAAGGTCACCAGGGGCAGGTCAAAGGTCGCAGCCAACAATCTCCTCTGTCCTCAGATCAGACCTCTGAATGTCGAAGGGACGTTGAACCTGCTGAGTTCAGAAGCTCCTCGACTCATTTACTTCAGTAACACGTCATCAGGTAGCACACACACACACACACACACCTGAACACACACGCTCACACTCACACGCTCTCACGCCCCCTCCCTGTGTTTGTTGAGCAGAGGGTGACCTCACCATCCCAGAAACATCTGATCACAGCAGGAAGTTGATGGTTCGCACACGCAGCAAGAGGAAGTTCCTCTTCAAAGTTCCTGAGGAAGAGCGACTGCAGCAGAGGAGGTGACTCAGCACAACGCAGCAGTGACTCCGCACAATATGGGAACATTGTAGTGTGTGTACAGTGAGCAGCGTTGACTCGTGTTTACTCATTGTGTTGTGTTGATGCCTTGCGTCATGCCAATGTGTTGTTGACTCATTGCGTTGTGTTGAAGTGCCGTCTTCTTCCGTTGACCCCTTGCGTTGACGCGTTGCAGGGAAATGCTCAGGGATCCAGAGTTGCGCTCGAAGATGATCTCTAACCCCACCAACTTCAACCACGTGGCTCACATGGGACCAGGAGACGGGATGCAGGTTCTGATGGACCTCCCCTTGGTGAGACCTCCTCCTCCTGCTCCGCTTCCTCTTCCTCCTCCCCCTCCTCCCCCCCGTCCCCCCCCCCCCTCTTCCTCA
>CAAKHB010005891.1:18653-30737 GCA_901007665.1 Aeoliscus strigatus | reverse complement strand
TGCCCCCCCCCCACCCCAAGCTGATTCAGCTCTACCAGCTCCAGCCGATGGACGGGGAGACAGTGGAACCGAAGACAAGAACCCTGCTGGTTCCGTCCATACCCATCAACCTGCGCTTCCTGTCCCGGGACAGTGACGCCGTTAGAGGTGCGCGCCCCATTCTCCTGCTCCGGACTCTCTGGCGCCTCCACTGACCACAGCTTCCATCTAACCTGTGCTGTTTATTGCAGGAGGTGGCCATGTTTGTAGTCTTCCCTGATGTTCCAGCAGATGGACAGAACTGCACTTCCTGTTTCGGGATAGAAATATATATTTTCTTCCAAAGCGAAAGGAAGTGGAACAGGAAGTCAGAAATGGAACAGAACTTTGAAAAGACATTTTGTATTCGAAATTAACATGAATTAATTAAAATAATTAATTTTAAAATTAAAATTAAAATTAATTAAAATAAAATAAAATTACATCAAATGAAATTACAATCAAAACTAACATTTTATATTAAATTTGAGTACATGAGTACATTCACACTGAATGAGGATGTGAAAATGTTATGTGTATGTATGTTCCATGGACACGTTCCACCCTCAACGCCATCTTATGACGTCCAAATGACGACCTTTGACTTTTCACGTGTTGGACAACAGTGACACCAGCGGCACCGCGGGGGGCATTACCTACCGATGGAATCATGCTAACGCTAGCTTGCTCGTAAACCGCTGCACATTTTCAGGTGTTGACGTTGTGGTGTACGTTTGGTTCTTGTGTGAGAAGTTGACGTGTTAACTAACTGAGGTTTAAGATGTGAAGAATATTCAGTATGTGTTGATTTGAGTCAGTTCTACCGTGTGGAAATATGTGCCCTTCATAAGTAAATCTGTATTTGACTCAAATATATAAGTTTATATCTGTGTGTGTGTGTGTGTGTGTGTGTAAGCTATTTTTGTTACAAGCTTCATAAATTCATAATTTTTGTGATCATATTTTTTCAACCTTTGACTTCACAAATAAGAGCGTCTCAGATGTGTTCCCAACTCTGCCTGCGGGGGCGCTGCGTTCCAACCCGTCACTTCTTGCAGCGGCCGCCTCCTCCTCCTCCTCCTCCTCCTCCTCCTCCGTCCATCCACCCAGCGCCCACCCGACGGCAGACGCCGCCGTCAGTCACTCGTTTCCGGCTTGTGTCCGCAGCAGCAGCAGCAGCAGCGCCTGTCGGGTGACAGTCGATGGAGGTCCAGCCGCTCCCCGGCGGCACGCGCCTGAGCCGGGCGGCGGCGGATGGACGCGTTCGGGTTTTCCGGTGATGCTGGTGAGTTCACACACCTGCTGGCGGGAACGCGCGAGGCCTGTTCGCGGTAAAACATTAGCAGGTCGCTGCTGCTGGGTGACCCAGATGGTGATGACGATGAAGATGTCCCCGTGTGCGTGCGTGCGTGTTTGTGTCTGTTTCATTGTGTGTGTGCGCGCGCGCGTGTCTCTCCATCACTTGGTGCTTGTTGTCGATGTTTCCAGAAAACCACTGATGTCTAGTCTCTCCTCCTCCTCACATGGTTTCCATAGTAACCCACGTCCGTATTGATTGACATGTGTTGATGTTGTCGATTGTCATGTGGCTCGTCAGGCATACACACACACACAGTACACACACTTGGCTCGTGGGCGACAGGAGGCTCCGCCTCCTCGGTCTTTAAGTGTTGCTCGGACAGGTAGTGGCCTCAGGTCCAGGGTGAATCCACTTCCTGTTGGCGGCTGCAGGCAGTGCAGTGTGTGTGTGTGTCTGAATGACAGAAATGTTATTTACTCATGCACACAAACACACACACACACACACACAGACAGACAAACCGGGTCACTGATTGGCTCTCACTCTGTTGCCACGGGTGACAAAGCTGCTCCTCCACTGGTGATCCAGCCCTGGCTGTCTGTCAGCGTCCCGCCATTGTCATAGCAACAAACACAGGACACGCACACTCTCACTAATCGTCCATGAAAAGATGATGATTCTACACCACTTCCTACGGTTCTCCTGGTGGTGTCTTCAGTGTTCTCATCATGTCTCTCTCTCTTCAGGTGAAACCACGCAACTTGCTGACGTTCCATAGCCTCCGTCCAAGCTGAGCTCCTGTTCTCTCTCTCTCTTTCCCCCCGCTGTTACCATGGCAACAACGTTGGAGACCCTCCTGGACTCAGGTCCTGGTCCAGGACTGGTGACTGTGTGCGATGACTCCACGGAACACTACAAGGTGGTACCGTCCGTCGTCTGCTCCATGTGCTGCCTCTTCGGCGTCATCTACTGCTTCTTCGGTGAGTCGGAACCAGCTAACACAGGCTAACCTCACGCCTGCCGCTAACGCAGCTCTCCGCCCCCTCCAGGCTACCGCTGCTTCAAGGCCGTGATGTTCCTCACGGGCCTGATGTTCGGCTCGGTCGTCATCTTCATGCTCTGCTACAAGGAGCGCGTGCTGGACACCCAGCTGAGTGCCGAGGCGTCGGTGGGCATCGGCCTGGGCATCGGCGCGCTCTGCGGCCTGGTCACGATGCTGGTCCGCAGCGTGGGCCTGTTCATGGTGGGCCTGCTGCTTGGCCTGCTGGTGGCGCTGGCCACGCTGGTGGGCATGGAGGAGCTGTCCGACAGCCCGCCGCGCTCCGTCTGGGTGCCGCTGGGCGTGCTGCTCGGCCTGGGCATGCTGTTCGCTGTGCTGACGCTGCAGTGGCAGCGCGTCTTCACCACGCTGTCCACAGCGGTGTTCGGCGCAGCCGTCATCACGGTGGCGCTGGACTACTTCGTGGAGCTGTTCGCGCTGGTGTCGTACGTGTACGAGCGCGTGAAGGCCGCGCCCGTCGCCAAGCCGGTGTGCTGGCTCACATGGCTGGTGCTCGGCGCGTGGCCGCTGCTCACGCTGCTCGGCGTGGTGGTGCAGTGGAAGGTGACTGCAGAGGGGTACGCCCACACCAAAGGTGAGACATGCTAGCACAGGCTAACACTCATAGCAGAGGCTAACACATCGACAGCAGTTATTGTGTCTTACTTTGTTGAATCGTAGTTAACTTGTAGTTTACTTGACGACGTTTCTCCACTCATCCGGAAGCTTCTTCATTTGTGAACTGACTAGTTGGGGGTCCTGCTACTAGCACTCAGTTGGGTCGTTACCTCACACAAAGGGAGGTGGGTTTCGGGTCCCCCTCCATTGTCAGAGTCACCTGAGAGTCGTTGGGTCGTTGTTTTTGATCCTCTTTGGGAGAGATCCTGAGATTGCATTGGAAGTGATGGATAAATTGTGTCCTCGGCCCCCTCCCCTGTTGAGAGAGGGTTTTTCTACTTTAACCGTCTCTGTTAGTAACAGGACCCCCAACTAGTCAGTTCAGAACTGAAGAAGATTCTGGATGAGTGGAGACGTCTTCAAGGAAACTACAAGTCCAGTTGTCTACAAATGAACCCAGAGGACACAAGGACCTGGACGACTGACGACCTTCAAAGACAACAGTTATTGTAACACCGTTAACGCACTGTGAACAGAGGCTAACGCACTGCTAACAGAGACTAACACACTGATAACAGAGGCTAACCCACTGCTAACACCGTTAACACACTGCTAACAGAGCTAACGCACTGCTAACAGAGACTAACACACTGATAACAGAGGCTAACCCACTGCTAACACTGCTAACAGAGGCTAACGCACTGATAATAGAGGCTAACACACTACTAACACCATTAAAACACTGCTAACAGGCTAACACGCTGATTGCAGCAAGATGAGCTCGACTTCCACTCTCCCTCTCGTAGTCGTGTCCCCCTGAATCACGTCGACTTCTACATGTGCCCCCGGCTATCCTTTGAAGAGAATTCAGTCTGTGAAACTCGTCTTGTCGTAGTGATCATCAGCCGGCAGCAGCGGAGGATGCAGGTGATGCGCATTCGCCAGCGAGATGACCGCTACCGCAACAAGAAGAAGAAGAAGCAGCCGCTGCACGTGTCCTCCTCCCTCCAGAACCATCAGGCCAAGCAGCTCCACCAGGAACCCGCCTATCGCCGCAAGCCCAACCCCATCCGCCGTTACGACACCGACGTCCTGTCACCGGTAGCAGAGCCTGTCCCTCAGCTGGAAGTTGTATTTATAGGTTCTGGTGTCCCGTCATGTTATAGCCTGCTGTTGCTTACAAGTCATGCTACCTGTGATTGGGTTGTTTGCGTCATGTGACTTTCCCACTGTGACTTGATGATCGTGATTCGTGATCGATGAGCAGAAGGTGGCGGCCATCTTGTAGTTGCTTCATTAACAAGATCTGATCACATAAGTCACTATCGGTTGAAGGAGACAAAGAAAAACACTGAACCAGAACCAGAGTAATCAGCATACAGAGGTGGGATTCGACACAGAGCGACGTGGACATAGCAACACTGAATCAGACACTGTTTTGTGCGATAGATACTATTGATCCCCCCAAGAGAAGTTCACGTCCTGTCAGCTGTGTGTTAGCTCTGCTAGCTGTCAATTAGCCACTGTTAGCTGTGTGTTAGCTCTGCTAGCTGTCAATTAGCCACTGTTAGCTGTGTGTTAGCCCTGCTAGCTGTCAATTAGCCACTGTTAGCTGTGTGTTAGCCCTGCTAGCTGTCAATTAGCCACTGTTAGCTGTGTGTTAGCCCTGCTAGCTGTCAATTAGCCACTGTTAGCTGTGTTTTAGCCCTGCTAGCTGTCAATTGGCCACTGTTAGCTGTGTGTTAGCTCTGCTAGCTGTCAATTAGCCACTGTTAGCTGTGTGTTAGCCTCTGTTAGCTGTAATCTGGAGCTGGTCCTTCACCTAAGCGTCTGTTTCCTTCAGAGCTACATCCAGAGTTTCCGGGACCGACAGGTGCAGGCGGCGTTGTTCCCGGACGGGCTGGTCGGGGGCCCACACGCTGCCGTGGATCTGGGCTACGACTGCGGCTCGACGGCACCTCTCGCAGGCGCTGCGGGACCTTCGCTACGGGTTTGACCCCGCCCGGGGTACTGGACAACTGGTGCGACAACAAACAAACCAGGATTCTGTTTTTTCCGGAACCTCCGTGTATGTGTGAACAGCAGTTTTTTAAGAATCTTTATGAAGTTCTTTTTGGGCTCTGTGACTTCCTTCCGGAGCCCTCGCTGTGGCGCAGTGCGCCCTCTTCACCGTCTGTCAGGAGAACTCACAGATGCATGCTCACACGGCCACTCTTGAGGGTCGGACGCCCGTGGAGAACCTGGGGTGGTGTTCCAGCTCTCTGCGCCATTCAGACTACAGAACCTCACTTTTAGAGAAAACGGTGCTGGACGAGTGTCTGACTGGAGGGGGGATCGGCGTCAGGTGCCTTGCTCCTCCTCGGACTCTTATCAACAGGTGGGGGTTGACCGGCAGACACGTCCCGCAAAGGTTGACGTCTGAGTTCCAGTTCCATCAATTGTTGTTGTTGATCTGTTTCTGAAGGAGTCCAGAGGAGGGTCTCACAGCAATGCCCCCCCCCGGAATGATCTGGATGCTACATGTCGCTGTGTTCGACACACTTGCTCGCTGGAACCTTTTGAAAAAAACGACACCCGTGTCAGACATCAGCGTGCTAACACGTCACCTCCCTCCATCCTTCCTTCGTTTAGCTGCTGTGACAGTGTGAATAGTTGTTTGTGCATGACGTCCGTCCCCGAAGCTTCACATTGTACATAAGCACAGAACCAGCTGACGTTTCCCCCCGTTAGCATTCTTTTCTCTGTCGTCCATGTTTCCTTGTTTTCATCACATTAAAGCATGTGTTCTTGTGGACGTCCGACGAGTCGTCAATCAGCTGCACCATGAAATCCATGGAACTCTATTAGCAACCGCAGACCACCCAACTTCTCTTCTTCTTTCTTCTGTCACTAGCTTCCTCTCATAATGTCTCTTGGTGAGGTGTTATTTCGATAAAACACATTTGTAGATTGAAACTGACTGACATGTGGAGGACAGATCAGGCCAAACAGGAAACAAAATGTATCAGATGACATGTGCCAGAAATGTTTAGAATGAATGAATTGGACTGAAGACATTTATCTCCATGTTTGTTTTTGATTTTTTTTCTTTTCTTTTTTTTGTAAACATGAACACAGAATGTAGAATGAATATAAGACAGAACTAGCTGCTTTGGCCAGCTTTGGTTCTCTGTACCAATTTGAACACAAAACACAAAGAACAGCTGATTGTGTTGACAAATTGTGAATGTGTGAACATGTCTGCTCGAGAACCTGCATGAACCTGCTGAAGAACGTTCTTTAAATACTTTGACTGTGTTGCCGCTGCAATGCTCTCCAGTCTACACGTGTTCCAGCAGCTTTTTGTTTGTCTGCCAGTCTGTGCACTTGTGTGTAGATGAAGATTGAGGCACCGACCTGCTGCCACACGTCTGTGTGTGTGTTTTGGACCAGATGAGGCGTGTGGGAGAGGACAGACGATCTGAGCCAATCAGAGGAAGGGGACGGAACCACTGCAAACATCTTCCAGTTTAGAAAATCCTGTGTCCTTCCTTCCTCCATACTTAAACACCCTGTCATTCACACTGTTATGATTGATGCCTAGTTGATTTTTGTTAGTTGTTTTCTGTTCAATAAAGTTTTTGAAAAAATGTCTCAGTAAAATATTTGAATATTTTTTAAAGGAAATAAAAAACAAGCAAGTATTTCACTGTTAATACTGATAAATAATCATTTTTTAAATGGAATAAAGTAAGAAAAGTGGGCAGTATTTTCCGTCCCCTGTCATTCCTCCTCGAGGCCGCTGGGTGTCGCTGTGGACTCTGGCATCGCTGCATCCTGTCGGCCATCGCTGCTCGTGTCTCCTGCGTCACTCCGTCGGTTCCCAGCGTTCCAAAGTTCACCTGATGCTGGTGAGTCGCGGAGAACCAGACACCGATTCATGAGGACCGTGGAGGTTCTGCTCCTTCGCTTTGACGTCAGTTCGCGCCGAAGAAGAGCGAAAGCTTTCGCGCCGCTCAGGTTAGCTAGCCGGCATCCATTATCGGACAGACCGGCGATTTCTGCCCACGACGACCGATTTAACGTAAGCATCCGTCGTAAACGGTTAGTTTGGTTTCGTGTGGCTGTTATTTTTCTAATGCGTTCTAAAGCAATAACTTATTCATTGGAGTTTACTATAAAGAGCAATGGCGGTGAACCGGATGTCGTAAGGTAGCAGCTTCCGGTGAGGCGTCCCCTCGTTTCACAGCCCTGTCCTCGGGTCTTTCCGTCCAGTGTGTCACAAAGATGAACTCCAGGGAGGCGCGGGCTGCGGCCACAGAGTTCCTGCACTTCGTCAACAAGGGGGTGTCTCCGTTCCACGGTAAACAACAACAACAACAACAATAGCAACAGAAAAACCGGTGCATTTGCCCTTTAAAACATCTGCACTTAAATGTTAATAATAATAATAACAATAGGATAAAACTTCGGATTTAGTCAAACAGAACTATTTTCTAACACTTAAATTTTTAGAATATTAGTATGTCTGCTTTATTAAAATATCATCTCATTTTATAAGAGAACTGAAGTATATTTAGACTTAGAATATGGAAACACAGATCAGTGGATATTAATGGTATTTAAAAAATTAAAATGATGAACAAGTGTTGTTGTCAGGAATATATTGTTTTTGTTTTTTTTCCTCAACAGCTTGTCACTGGATTTATCTGTATGTGTCAATGAAATTGATGAAAAGTGACTGGTGCTGGTGTATGATTGTCAGGATGGAGGCAGCCACCTCAGGGGGGTTGAAGTGCAGGGAGAGGTGTGAACTGCAATAGATAAGATGGTGTTTTATTGTGTCTTTCACCTTTGACCTCCTGCAAAGCTTAATAATGGAGTTAATATGTTCCCACAAGTTCTGATTATTCCAGAAGTGTCAGCGAGGACACAAAGGTTTGCAGCTGTAAAATTAGACAAACGGGACGTTTTCTGCTTAATGTTGTTTTATTTAAACAGTTTGATACTGTTGAATTTATCATTTTATTTTGTTAATCTAGTTTTCATTTATTTTTAAAATTTCATTTTGTCATTTCATTTCATTTTTTGTTATTTGTTTTGGTTTATTTCTTGTTTTTATTCAGTGTTTATATAGTTTTTCATTTGTTTTCTTTTTCTTTTGATTTTAATCTTAATTGTGTTTATTTTGATTTAGTTTCTGTTTATTGTGTATTTTATTCGTTCATTCGTTTGCTCCTCCTCAGTGGTTGATGAATGCCGGCGGCGTCTGTTGGAGGCGGGGTTTGTGGAGCTGAAGGAGGCGGAGCCATGGGACATCAAGCCATCCATGAAGGTGTGTCAGTGCCTCATTGGGCTGTTTGTTTGTTTGTTTGTTGACGTGTGTAATGTCTGTCCTCAGTACTTCCTGACAAGGAACTTCTCCAGCGTCATCGCCTTCGCAGTTGGGGGCCGCTATGTCCCCGGAAACGGCTTCTCCATGATCGGAGCGCACACCGACAGCCCCTGTCTGCGGGTGAGGCCACACCCACATCCTGATCTCTCTTGTTGTGTCTCAAGGGAGTATTTTAAGTACACAAGTGGGTTCACACGGAATGAGTGTGTACAAATGTGGTGAACTATGCATACTCAACCGGCCGAAAAGTTCAGTGGAAGCTAAGATCACTAAGTTAAGGTGTAAACTAAACGAATATAGTAGAAGCTAAGCTAATGTCAAATGAGATAACACAAGATAATAACCTAAGTACCTACGATGATGAAGGAGAAGTGTAAGCTAAGCCAATATAGGATAGTTTAAGGTCAGATCAATGTGTGTGTGTGTGTGTGTGTGTGTGTGTGTGCTAGGTGAAGCCCCGGTCCAAACGGACCAATCAGGGCTGTCTGCAGGTGGGCGTGGAGTGTTACGGCGGTGGCATTTGGAGCACCTGGTTCGACCGTGACCTTACCGTTGCCGGGCGGGTGGTGGTGAAGGTGTGTGTCTGTGTGTGTGTGTGTGTGTGTGTGTGTGTACTTGTCTGTGTGTTCACTCTCTCACACCCTTCAGAGCGACGGCCGACTCGTCCACAGACTGGTCCACGTGCCCCGTCCTCTGCTGAGGATCCCTCACCTGGCCATCCACCTGCAGAGGGACGTCAACGACTGCTTCAGCCCCAACAAGGAGACACACCTGTGAGTGAGTGAATGGATGAATGAATGGGTGTGTGTATCAATGAATGTGTGTGTGTGTGTTTGTGTGTGTGTCTCAGGGTTCCCATCCTGGCGACTGTGGTCCAGGAAGAGCTGCAGACGGGTGTGAGGTCGTCTGGAGACACCGGCGGCACTGCCAGCACGGTAGTACACACGCTGTCAGGGTTTTCTTCCCTCTGAGACACTTAGTGAAGAACCACACAAGAGACAGGACTTTAAGTATACTTGAGCTTCCGCGGAAGGAGAGTCGGTCTAACACAGCTCAGAGCTGCCTCAGAGAAACTCCTGAGAAATAAGGCTCCTTCCGCGAAGGTGTCTTTTATTGTTCAGTAGGCGTTAACATTTAGTACTAGATAGTGGCACAAGGCAACACTATCCTGTCGGGCATAGTTGACAGAGTACAAGGACAAAGCAAACTAGTTGAAGCCAGAGGATGATCATGATGTTTTAAGCAGTGAGGCCTAAGCACAATACATGGCATAGCAGCAAACACAGATGATAACATATAAACATATAAATTCCCTATCTCACACACACACACACACACACTCAATTCACCCGTTCACCCCCCCAGGAGAAGCACCACGCGGCCCTGGTCCAGGTCCTGTGTTCTCAGCTCGCCATCCAGCCCGACGCTCTGCTCGACTTCGACCTGTGTGTGTGTGACACACAGCTGGGGGTGAGGCACTTCCTGTGGCACACACGGCACTGACCTCTGACCTCTAACCTCTGACCTCTGTGGACAGGTCCTGGGGGGAGTCTATGAGGAGTTCATCTACTCTGCTCGTCTGGACAATCTGCACAGCTGCTACTGTGCCCTGCAGGTCTCACCCTGTCACTCTGGTGTATGTCTGTGGTGTGTGTCACTCACGGTGTGTGTGTGTGTGTGTGTGTGTGTGTGTGTGTGTTGTGTACCTTCAGGGTCTGCTGACATCGTGCTCAGATGATTCTCTGGCTGAAGATTCCAATGTGCGAATGATTGCATTCTACGACAACGAGGAGGTGTGTGTGTGTGTCTGTGTATGTGTTGGAGTCTGTATGTGTGTAATGTGTGTGTATGTGTGTGTGTCCTCCAGGTGGGGTCCCTAAGTGCTCAGGGGGCAGAGTCGAACCTGACGGGGCTGGTCCTGACCCGTCTGTCGTCATCGCTCTTCCAGCAGGCGGCGCCACTGTCCTTCATGATCAGTGCTGACATGGCCCATGCTCTCCACCCCAACTACCAGTACACACAAACTACCAGTACACCCACCCCAACTACCAGTATTGTCTGAGTGAAGTTGTGTTTTGTGTTCAGGGAAAAACACGAGGAGAACCATCGACCTGCGTTCCACAAGGTTCATCCATTCATTCATTCATTCATTCGTTCATTCGTTCATTCGTTCCTTCCTTCATTTGTTCATTCCATCTTTCCTCCAGGGTCCCGTCATCAAGTTCAACAGTAACCAACGTTACGCCACCACCGCCGTCACCGCTGCCATCATCAGGGAGATTGCCGGCCGGGTGGGCGTTCCCCTGCAGGTGGGTGCTCCGCCCTTCATGGTGTCCTGTGACTGTTTGACTCCACCCACTTGTGTCCTGTGACGGTCTGACTCCACCCCCTTGTGTCCTGTGACGGTCTGACTCCACCCCCCTTGTGTCCTGTGACGGTCTGACTCCGTCCCCTGTGGTGTCCTGTGCCCCTCTGACACTGTGACTCCGCCCCCAGGACGTGATGGTGCGTAACGACAGCGCGTGTGGGACCACCATCGGACCGATTCTGGCAGCCCGTCTGGGGGTGTCGGTGGTGGACATCGGGGCTCCTCAGCTGGCCATGCACTCCATCCGGGAGATGTGCTGCACCAGCAGCGTGCTGCAGAGCTCCGCCCTCTACAGGGTGGGATGCACACACAGACACACTAATTTACAGCTCACATACACGTCAGGGTCAGGTGTTGTGTGGGGGGGGCATCAGGTGTCAGTCCAGGTAAATGTGTCAATTGTCCAATGGCGTCAGTTCCTGTGTTTGAAGCTCCACCTCCTCCTGCAGGGCTTCTTCCAGCTGTACCCCTCCGTGCGCCACTCGCTCGTCCTCGACTAGAACCAGAACGGAGAACCCACTGGAACCTCCATCCACTTCCTGTTTGTCCTGGCAGACATCCACTTCCTGTTTGTACTTGTTCTGCTAAGAAAAGAATGAACACCTTCCTGCAGTCGTCCTGTTTTTTTCCTCAAAGAAGAAAAGTAAAATACTACGGAAGAGTATTGGCCCATGTGGGAGAAAAATACTTTGTTCATTGTGTACTTGGAGAACTGGTCGAAACTGAGATTAATGTTGAAATACCAAAGAATAAAGTCGAAATTTCGAGAATAAAGACTTTATTCTCGAAATTTCGACTTTTTTCCCGAAGTGCTCAGTGAATAGGAAAAAATCTTGCCCCTCTCAAATAGCTTTCGTCCTTATACTCTTCCTTAAAATACAGTTGCTGCTAATATTCGGAAAACAATTCCTGTTGACAACTTCCTGTCCAAGCGGCGGACGTCCCGACGGTTAACGATGCTGTTTTCCGACTGGAACACGGACACCTGTCAGTTACAAAATTGTACAGCCAATAACTGGAACGCATGAAGAGCCAGTACGTAGCTGGTAATGTCTAGCATGAGCTAGCGGCGTCTTATACAGTACACAGTTGTCATGAGTTCCATGACAAATACTCTGGTATCCGAGCTGTTTTTTGTCGCGAGTGGGAATGTTGTTCCGTGCAGTTGAACGTAGAACACTACAATCTGTCTTGAGCATCTTTGGCAAGACGTCTTTTTTCCCTCCTGGAAATGGCGTCACCCCTAATTAAACTGTAATCGACTTCTGCGGACCTCCGAGTAGAGGAGGCGTGCATTCCGACATTTCCTGCAGTGTGGCGCACCCCCCCCCCCCCCCCCCCCCCCCCCCCCCCCCCGCCGCGGCCCC
>CAAKHB010005888.1:2699-22504 GCA_901007665.1 Aeoliscus strigatus | reverse complement strand
TTGGGGGTTCCTCTCGCTGTTCTTTCAGCAGCAGCCTCCGGACGAGGTGTTCACCGGTTTGCTCTGGATCTTCACGTTGGACTTCTCGGCAGCGCCGGCTGTGGCCCCAGGGCCCATCCTCTTCTTGATCTCCGCTGCCATTGTCATGAAGGCCTGTTCCACGTTGGTGGCGCTCTTAGCGCTGGTCTCCAGGAAGGGGATCCCCAGGTTATCAGCAAACTCCTGCGAATGAGCGTCAGCAGAAAGTCGAGTCAAACACACAGCGTTCTCTGTTCTGCGTCGGCTAGTCGCTAATAGGGATGCCATGATCGTAATGATCAATTAATCATGATTCTGAAAGTCACAATGATTCTATCGTAAGGATTTTAATAACCATGATTTCTTTCTGGGATGTGTAACCACCTGCATGTTGTCTCATAAAAAGCAGACCAAGTAGCAGAGGGACTCAATCTGCCACCATTGTTTCCACCAAATAGACGCGTGTACGGAACCATTTCAGCTACATGAAAACGGACGGATGTCCTGATGAACGGACCCGTCTGCAACCGGACGCCAGAAAGTCACGAGTAATAACAACTAATACATCCTCAGGAAAACATCCAGCCCTCTGAGTCAATATCAAGGAAAATGAGTTCATATCAAACACCACAAAGGATGAACGTCGCCGCAAGTTCACAGACACACTTTTTCAAGGCGGGGGAGGGGGAGGGGGGTGTCAGCGACTCAAAGTGAAAGGATCTTATTAAAGCAGTAACTCAAGACAAGATCAGTATAATTTTACGCTCACTTTTTTCATCAAAAATCACATCTTGTCTCGTCTTCTCAGTTTGTGGTGAAATTCAGCGCACTGAATTGTTACCGCACTACCTATAACAAGAACTGACTTTTGGTTGGTTCAGTTTTCTCTGGGAAAGTCCAATCCCAGTTGTTGTCGTCTGTGGAGATCCATGTAGCTGCAATGATTGAACCCTACACCTACAACACGTGCACACCCACGGCGTAGGGTACAGTGTTCTTCACCGCTGATTTGAAACAGAAGCATCAATTGTGTTTACACTGTCAGTGTTTTACTAGTCGTGTGAGTGAGCCAGTGTGTGTGTGTGTGTGTGTCACTCCACCTTCGCTGTGGTGTAATCCACAACTTTCTTTGTCGTCAGGTCGCACTTGTTTCCCACGAGCAGCTTGTTGACGTTCTCGCTGGCGTAGCGGTCGATCTCCTGCAGCCACTGTTTGACGTTGTTGAAGGACTCCTGAGGACACAAAGAGACGACAGCTGCAAGTTCCCGCCTTCCACGTGCGACACAAGGAGTGACGTTAGACACAGGATTTGTGGGTGTGAGCTGTTATTTCCCGCTCATTTTATGTTTGTAAATGAGTCTGTGTGATGTCACAAACACATGTCTGTCATTTAAAAACATCTTTTAACTAGAAAAGCACTCAGAGAGCGCAGTCATCCACCAAGCAGCTAATTTCCACCCATACTGTGCTTTCTCACGATTGTCCTACATTCATTTGATCTACCTTAATAAAATCACTGATCACCAAAACGTGCCTTTGTTATTGATAGTGAAATAGTTATTAAAAAATCCTTAGCAATACACACCGAGCTCTATTTTTTATTCTAACAGAAAAACAAAAACAAACCTCTGTCCCTGGGTGGTTTCACACCCCCAACCTTTGGCTTAACAGCCAGATGCACTAACCACTGGTCCACAGATTCAGTCCACTGCTTCCCTATCTGACAATGACTAATTCCTGGATCCAGATGGTTCCAGAACACCACCAACATTTAATCATCTGGTTCTGGTCCATTAGCAGCAGTTACTGAACATTTCATTCAAATCCGTTCAGCATACAAACTTCTATTTTCTTTTAATACTACAGTTTTTAATTCATTTAAACAGCTTGTACTTCGTTTCATGTATTGTATTTCTACTTTCCTCTAGAGATAAATAAACTGTTTGTGATTATGCAACGTGATGGTTGTGGGCTGCAGCTGATGAACACACGCAGAAAAAGAACCAGTGAAGAAGAAGAACACGATGGAGAACGCTGATGGAGAACGCTTGTGATGAATGAAACATCAGCTTCTCTTATCAAGTCACAGAGACATATTTATCCCTTTAACACCAACAGTATCACTGGCGCTACAGTGGCACTAGCATAGTTTGGAGTAGAGTAATTACGAGACTATTGGAAAACTGTTCCTGAAGGCTGACACCAGCCATGTTCCTGTCATTACGGTAATCCCATTTGCTCTGTTGCCAGAAGCCAGCGCGGTAATAAAAGCAACTTGGCTGTGAAGTCCAACTTCAACTTTTACTTTTACATTCAACACTTTCTGATAGCGCAGATAGTCAATTCATTACGGTACTCCATAATGTATGCTAGCGCCAATGTAGCCCCGGGGACATCGTCGGTGTTAACGGGTTGGTGCTGCGGTGAAGGAATGTGTTGGAGCACTGACCTGATCCGTCACATCGTAAACCACTATGATGCCATGAGCTCCTCTGTAGTAACTGGACGTGATGGTGCGGAACCGTTCCTGTCCAGCTGTGTCCCACTGACAAACACACAGAACAACGTCACCACTTATCACCTCTCATCAGTTCACAGCCAAACGCTGACGTTCTCCTCACAATCTGAAGCTTTATGGTCTTTCCGTCCAGCTCGATGGTCCTGATCTTGAAGTCCACACCGATGGTGCTGATGTAGCTCTCTGTGTACGTGTCATCCTGGGATGTGTCAAACACACAGGTAGTAACTTTTATCAAATGTCACAAGCACAAAATGATAAAAGCCTATTACATAACAGCAGATGTAAATGAGCCGACACTTACTGCGAATCGAAGGAGGAGACAAGACTTTCCTACACCAGAATCACCGATCAGGAGCAGTTTGAATAAATAGTCACTGGAATGGAAAAGCAGAAAAAGCATGAGTCAGCAGTTTCAACCAAATCATCAATTTTTTTCCCCTTCTGTTTATTTTTTTCTGATCAAATAGTCCAATATAATACAAAATAAAAGTTGGGTTTTTTAATCATGTTAAATTGTACAAACTTGTATCCAGAATATTTAATATTCTTTGTAAATACTCGATTGATTGATTTATATACTACACAATTCATTACTGCACTCTGACTGCACATCTGGATATTTGCGCTTGCTTATTTATAATGATATTTTAGTAATATGTTTAGACACTGTGCCCTTTAGTTTCAGTTCAAATTTGTAAGTTATAATTGTTTAATCAATCTCATTGAAAGTAGTGCCTTTTTTCACCTTGTTTGCTGCTGCAACATGTGAATTTCCTCCACGGGATAAACAAAGTAACTACCTACTGACCTACCTATCTATCTGTCTGTCCTGAACATGTAATGACACATTTGTATGAACTGACCAGCTTATTACTCAGTTATATTACAACTTCGGACAAAAAACAGAGGAGTTGGTTGATTGGTTTATCAATTAATCTTCACTTTCACCAGACACAAAACAGAGAAAAGATGATGTGTCTGTGATTGTGTGCATATATATATACACACCTTTCCGCTTATGTCTACTTTGAGAATCAGCTGCTTCTGTTTACTGTGAATTTGAATACTTCAGACTTTTACTGACTTTTTAAAAATTTAATTTAAGAAGTGAAATCCCTTCATGGGGAAAGTGATGATTTGTTCGGTGTTACTTTGATGGACACACCCGTCGGTGAAGAACGGCTCAGTTGTAGTTCAAACTCCCATTACCCAACTGACTCCGCATCACGAGAGCATTTTGTAACTTCCTGTTTGCGACAGAAACGTATTCCTACAGAATAAAAACACCTCTGGTTTGATAGGATTTAATCGAATTCAATAAAATAACTGACCTGTTTCCCTGTACTTCGCTGAGCTGTAATCAACATCAGAAATGATCCAGAGTCGGTGGTGCTACGTCGCTGCTCAATTAGCTGAGTTAGCTAACGCTGCTAGCCGTCTTTGAGTTAGTAACACAAAACACACCTAAACAACGATGTTCACGAAACACAAACAATTCAACCAATGTCTCTCTGGACTATGTGACAGAAAACACAACCACACGCTGGCGGGCTGGTGGAGAACAGCGCTGTCATCACCACCCTCCGGTCGCTAATTTAGCACCGAAGACAAAGCAGCTGACGTTCATTTTGTACACAGCTAACGTTAGCTTAGCTCAGGTTAGCTCGGCTGAGCTGACAGCTCATCGACCTGTCATCATCGACACCGAAACGGATACTTACTATTCGGGATTCATCTTTGACTACGTCTGATAACGTGTTGTTACTATGGATAGGAGCTGGGGTTTCGTCGCTGATGAACCGGACACCAAAGATCGACAAGGAACCAACTGAAGAGACCTTTTTTGTGTCAAGAACTGGCTAAACTGGTTGTCGAAGCCAGAACAGCATAATCGAATCAAATATGGCTGTCAGCGCTACCTACCCGGAAATACCAGCGCCTTTGTGGGTAATGTAGTGCCGCGGCGGTGGGCGCGTCACCGCGACACGGAGGCAAAACACCACGGGATTTCCTCAAATGAAAAATGTTAAGGTTCAACAGTTGAACCACATATACAAATGCCCCAACGGAATCTGGTTTTAAATTTAGGCTCATAGTTTTAAATGCAAAAAAATAAGTCGAAGTAAAAGCAAAGACGCACATGCACATTAACAGCGATGAACCAAGCGTGTTAAAGTAAGTGTTAACACTTGTCATACTTAAGGTTTTAGAATGGATAAAATGTTGTAGCATCAGTGTCTAAAAACTAAAGACAACATTGCATCATATATACAGTATTATGTTTTATACATGATATAATATCTCTGCGATTCCAACAACGCGTTTTCGCTTTTAATCTGAAGGAATCATGCAGAACTGTCTTCCGGTGTGTTCGGTAGCTTGGCGTGACGTCGAGGAGCTGACAGTGGGAAGCTGCTGACGATTTCAGGAATATAAAAATGGACAGTCACGGGAGGAAAGTCGTTGTTTGTGACAATGGAACCGGGGTAAGTTGGAGAAAAACCCGCACTGCGAAACCCCGGTTACCTTGTGGCGGCATTCGATGAGAAAACATGAGGAACTGGAAACAGGAAGTGGCTAATGCGTTAGCTCGGACCGGGCGAGGAATGTGTCTGTCAGCTGGATTCAGCTCATTCATCTGCTGCAGCTGGTTCGGACGCCCAGCCCCCATGAATATTCTATTCACATGTTTTCACGTCTTATTTCTTTGTGGTTTCAGTCTCTGTGGTCCGTTAACCACGAGCTAGCAAACATTAAACAGCATCGAGTCATTAGCCGATGAGTGCGATGCTAGCTGCTGAAGTCTTCCCCGTCACATCACGTCCCCCCCGGGTGCGGTTGGTTGGTTGGTTGGTTTGAGGCGATGGTCCTGGTGGAGTGAAGTAAAAATGGGTTAACTTAAAGGATAAAGGGGGTGTGGGGGGGCAGAATTCACCGGTACAAAAAGTCATATTAACTCATCTTTAGAAACAGCACTGAGCAGAGAGTTGGAAAATAACAGTATATATAAAAATAATAATATATATAATATTATATATAATAATAAGAATAATACACGTACCTTCTCTTCTCCACTGTTTGCGCGTTTGTCGGTGGACCTGCCCCTCCCCGACTTTATTTCAGATTAACGATTCAGTTTGTTCAATCAGGGAAAACATCTCTCTCTCTCTTTCTCTGTCTGTCTGTGTCAGTCTGTCTGTCTCACACACATACACACGACACGTTCAGTATTTGTGGGTCCATGAAATACCCCTTGAGATGAAACTAATGTGTTAGTATTCTTGTGTTTGTTTTCACAAAGCGCAACACAGTGGAGCAGGGGTTAGCAGCGTTACCTAATAGCAAGACGGCATAAGGTTCGATTCCTGGCCTGGGACATTTCTATGTGGAGTTTGCATGTTCTCTATGTGTCTGTGTGGGTTATCTTTGGGTACTCTGTCTTCCTCCCCCCTTAAGAAGTATGCTGAGGTGTGAATGGGTGTCTGTCCTTCATGTGGCCCTGTGAGGAGCTGGTTCCTGGTCCAATGTGGACGCTGACGGCTGGAATCGGTTTCAGCACAACTGCAACCTGTATATGGAGCAAGCGGTAGAAGATTAATGAATGAATGAATGAACAAAGTGACAAGAGACACTACATTCTAAATTAGATTTTTTTTCAATACATCAATTTAATCTCACATACACAGACAGATATATTAAAAATTTTTTGCACTTGTAATATATCTGTGTGGTGAATGTATGTGTGTGTGTGTGTATATATATATATATATATATATGAAGATGTTTCACTAATTAATTTACTGGAAAAAAACATTTTTGCTGATATTCTAATTTATTGAGATGCACTGTATGTAGAAATGTGATGAGGTGTGTGTATTTGTCTTTCAGCGAGTAGTGTAAGTCCTGGATCTCTTCATGTCTCAGTCAACCTGTCTAATCCATGAAGTATCTTATCATCTCAGCTGCTTGCAGCCTCCAGCAGCAGCAGGGGTCTTCGTCATTAACCCGGCCTCAAAAAGCAAAAATCAGTAAAAACAACATTAACTTTTCTTTTAATTTGAAATGCTATACCATGTTTTTATTTCTTTCCTGTCAGTTTGTCAAATGCGGCTACGCAGGATCCAACTTCCCTGAACACATCTTCCCGGCGCTGGTTGGCCGACCGATCATCCGCTCCACCGCCAAAGTTGGAAACATCGAAATTAAGGTGAATGTGTGTCTAAGTTTGTTTGAACTGGAGCCGCTGGCACTGGCGCTCTACCGCTGCGTTCACAAACTCTTCAGAGCTTACAGTTGTTGACCTTTGACCTCTGGCAGGACCTGATGGTGGGGGACGAGGCGAGCGAGCTGCGCTCCATGCTGGAGGTCAACTACCCCATGGAGAACGGCATCGTCAGGAACTGGGATGACATGAAGCACCTGTGGGACTACACCTTCGGCCCAGAGAAACTCAACATCGACTCGCGCAGCTGTAAAATCCTGTTGACGGAGCCGCCCATGAACCCGACCAAGAACCGAGAGAAGATCATCGAGGTGAATCGCTCACACAGAGACAGCGGCAACGGCGGTAGCCGATGCTAAACGTTTCCTTCTCTTCCCTCCCCAGGTGATGTTTGAAACGTACCAGTTCACCGGGGTTTACATCGCCATCCAGGCCGTCCTCACGCTCTACGCTCAAGGTGATGACATAGTGTCCACACATTTCTAATGTTCTAGTGCATTCCACTGTTGCTGTCCGAGCTGCAGTCAGGAAGTTGTAAATAGAACACCCCCCCACCCCAAAATTGTTTTTGTGTCTCTTAGTCTTTGCTCATTTCAGTGACTCATATATACGCACACACACACCTGTTTGATGTGACCGTCAACACTGTTCTGCTGTGACGTGTAACCACACTAACCACATTGTAACTCCCAGTACGTCACTGGGAGTTCCAAGCTTAAAAATCTGGTATATCGGAACGCACTACTTGTCTGTTTACAAAACACTTGACCTTTGACCTTCTGAGCTGCGCGACCACCTGCTCCAGGTGTTTGTGTGTCTGTGCTGCGGCAGCTGACTCTGTCCATGCTCTCCACTGCCCCAGGACTCCTGACGGGGGTGGTGGTGGACTCCGGCGACGGGGTTACACACATCTGCCCGGTTTACGAGGGCTTCTCTCTGCCCCACCTGACCCGACGCCTCGACATCGCGGGCCGGGACATAACGCGCTACCTCATCAAGGTATGATCGGCCTGACTCAGCAGCGTGTGCTCAAACAGCGAGTCAGAAAATCTGTGAAAGTAGCAGAGGGGTGGAAATTTACAGAAACTTTCTATGACATCATCAAACCTGGAGTCAGCTGGTCATGTGATGGAGGAACAGCCTCATGATCTCAAATGTTTGTCTTAGTCAAGACTCAAGATGATGCTCAAATAGATTTTACACAACTCCACTTAACCCTGTAACACCGATGGTATCACTGCGCGTACATACTTTGGACTACCGTAGTTATGTGACTATTGCACTATTAGGAAACGGCTCCTGAAAGCTGAGAAGTTGCACTGGGTTCCCCTACTTGATGTGAAGAAGGCGCCAGGAGAAGGAGAAAACGTCCATTGGTTCTTGAAAGTTGAAGTTGCTCTTGACAGTTACTGTCATTATGGTAATGACTCGCCGACTTCCAGCAACAGAGAGAATGGGATTACCGTAATGACAGCAACATGGTTGTTGCTTTCAGGAACTGATGGACCTTTTCTCCTTCTCCTAGCTCCCTCTTCACACCAGCTCGAAGAACTGTGTGACACTTCTCAGCTTTCAGGAACCATTTTCTCATAGCACAAATAGTTGCTGAATCACGATACTCCAACATAGGCTAGTGCCGATACAGTTGGTGTTAAAGGGTAAAAATCACACCACACTTTTCTAAATTCCAGTTTATTCCAGTTCTTTCCCATAAATTCTTGTTCATTTCCGTAAATTCCCATTCTTTCCCATAAACTTCCGTTTGTTCCCACCCACGTGTGATAGTTGTGACTGATCTCTGCAGCTGCTGCTGCTGCGTGGTTACGCCTTCAACCACTCGGCCGACTTTGAGACGGTGCGGATGATGAAGGAGAAGCTGTGCTACGTGGGCTACAACATCGAGCAGGAGCAGAAGCTGGCGCTGGAGACGACGGTGCTGGTCGAGTCGTACACGGTCGGTCCAAGTCACGAACGCAGCTGCTGTTGAGTCGTGAGGTGAGTGGCTGTAAGTTATGCTCTGCTGTCTGCAGCTCCCGGACGGCAGGGTGATCAAAGTGGGCGGCGAGCGCTTCGAAGCACCCGAGGCCTTGTTCCAGCCGCACCTCATCAACGTGGAGGGAGTGGGCGTGGCCGAGCTGCTCTTCAACACAATTCAGGCGGCCGACATCGACACCAGGTGAGTGCCGGGGCCAACCAGCTAGCTAACGTTCTACTGACGGGTCCGAGTGACGCTCTGTTCCTCCGATCAGGGCCGAGTTCTACAAGCACATCGTCCTGTCCGGGGGCTCCACCATGTACCCCGGGCTGCCGTCACGTCTGGAGCGCGAGCTGAAGCAGCTGTACCTGGAGCGTGTGCTGAAGGGAGACGTGGACAAACTGTCGGTGAGGACACAGGGACCGAGGCAAAGTCTGATTGTTGTGGTTGGGAAGGAAGCTTCTGATCTGAGTTCATCCACAGAAGGAGAGTTTCAATGATGCTGTTGTCATCTGATGTCGCTGATTAAACATCTGATGAAAACACAATTTATCTTCCTCGTCAAATTAACAGTGTACCCCTGGAGTAGAACGCCGTGACCCTACGATGTAGGGTCTGTAGACGTATGCCATGTAGTCTGACGTCACCTCTCCAGAAATGTAACTCGTCGTCACAGCGACGTGGACCTCCACAGATGACAGCAACTGTGATTGGACTGTTTGCATCCTGTGACTTTCAGAGTGAGAGTTTCTGTGTTCGTCAAGAAGATAGAACCGACCAGAAAATGATTTTTGACAAAAAGTGAATGGAAAATAATGCCAATCTTGTTGTAGTTAGTGCGGTAACAAGATCCAACTTCAAAGAAACAAAGGAAAAATTAGAGAACTTGGAAAAAAAACGAAACACAGCGGAGAGATTCAATGTGGAGCTACGAAACACAGATGCAGAAGAAGAAACGCTTCGGGTGGAGTAGGACTACGTCAGTTCAATGCATGTGCAGAAACTGGTCGTTAATGTAAAATGTAAAAAATCTTAGGCTTGTTCCTCAGTGTGGTTCAGTGATTCTGCCACCAGGGGACGCTGTACACACACTACTTTACTGTTTGTTCTGTTTGTTAACTTGTTTACTCTTTTTTTTTTTTTTGCACAGAAATTCAAGATCAGAATAGAGGACCCGCCCCGGCGTAAACACATGGTGTTCCTGGGGGGCGCCGTCCTCGCCGACATCATGAAGGACAAAGACAACTTCTGGATGACGCGGGACGAGTACCAGGAGAAAGGAACCAGAGTGCTGGAGAAGCTTGGCGTCACCGTCAGATAAAACACACACCATCTTAGAAAACACTCGTCAGGTCTCTACGACAACAACCCCCCCACACCCACCTGATTCTCTCTGTGGGGAGGGGGGGGTTTGCGAGGAGGTCACCTGATTTATTTGACACCAATACGGAGATTTATGTTTTGAGGTGCGTTTAAAGGAGAAGTTCAACGTTTTGCAAAGCTTATGCACTTTGTACCATGAAGGGACTGACATCAATTTCATAACAAGGGCACGATTATCTTAGCTTAGCTTAATTTAGCCTAGCTTAGCTCAGCATAATGACTGGAAGGAGGGAGGAGCGGCATCACTGGCTCGGCCCAGGAGCTGTCAGAGCTGAAATCGAAACAGTTACCCAATGCCATGGGTGCAACCGCTTGTTGTCCTGGATTATTATCATCGCTGTACAGTTGCTAGGCAACCACCAGAGACACAACAACCCATCATGGTGTTCGTACAGTTGTGCCTCAAACGTGACACAAGCAGTCCCCTCCAGCATTCCTAGTCCTTGTGCGCAGCTAAGCTAACGTTGGCTAGGCTAACTTTGGCCGACACGTCAGTGGTTCAGTCGTAGCACAAAGTCTGTTTCAGCCGTTTCCTCCAAACCTGGTGACTGACGAAGTGGTTCCAGATGTTCAGGTTCTAGCTCCGCCCCCACGCAGCAGCTCCAGTCATGGATTATTGATTATTGAAGTGTTCCGGTTCCAGGAGTGAGTCTGTCAGAGGAGGAACCCTGAGAAGAGCGTTCACGACAGTCATCGAAACGTGAGGAGCGTTTTCCTTTACTTCGCTTCTACTAGTCAACACATTTCCTCCTCTGAAGGACCTCATGAACAAAACCAATCTTACACATTCCGATGTCTCTAAACGCCCCCTCCCCCCATTTGCAACATGGAAACAGTTCAATTACTGTCACTCACTGACCAATCAGAGAAGAAGGGGGCGGGACTTGTGCCATCCAACCGTCCTCAGCAAACAACTGTCACCGTCCTTCCTGGTCTGAGCACGACCCTCTGAAGACGACGTGTCTCCACCATGAAGGGCCTGATGGCGGCGGTTGGCTGGAGGTGGAGGAGGAAGACCTGACGAGTCGTCTCCTTGAGGATGAGGTCCTTGCTCTGACAATGACAAACCGTCTTTGCCGGTTTGTCTCGGGCCTCAGTGGTAGTGCCTCTGGTGGTTGTCAAGATTAAACCTTTGACTTCTTGCTGGTGTTGTGTATAGTTTGATGCGTGACCTGGTAACCATGGTAACAAAGAGCATTTCCATCATCACCAGCTTAATGGGGTTCTGTGACGGTCTGACAATTGGACGAAATCAGACAAAACGAGGAAAGAAGAACCCCTGCTGACCCCTTGAAGCCCAGCCGTCAGAGCTGCATGCGACCATATCTGGACAATTTGTCAATCACAAGGAACCCCCCCCCCCCCCAACACACCTGTAACATATTGAGTGATTCTGAAGAACCGACTCCATGAAACATTGTGTGGGAGAACACTCCTCCTCCTCCTTAGCTTAGCTTCACCTAGCTTATCGTAGCCTAGCTTCTATGCGAGGAGACGAAGCTCCTGAGCTTCAGCTGCAGCTAGGACATGAACGTGAAGAAGAACAGGCGCTTATCTGAAACCAAAACCATTTGTGTGTTTGAGTGAAACAACGATTCTTCTGTTCGGGCATCTGGAGCTTTAACAGGTGCACACACACACACACACACACACACACACACTCTGACTGTACTTGAATCAGAGGGTGATCGATGACAGTGACTTGTGGATGACTGACAAGTTGTCGTATTGCAGAGTGAGGAAATGGAGACCACATGAAAGCTACACACACACACACTCTTCAACACTGTCATCAAGTGCCAAGTTATTCTAGCTTGATCTTATTTTTGGTCCTTTTTATGTGTTGTTTGTACCATAACTGCCAAACGCTGATTTAAAATAAAACAGTGATTTATAGACGCTGTGACTTCCTGTTTTCTCTGGCGTTGCCAATGTCAGACGGTTTCGGGAGCCTTTAACACCTGCCCCTCCACTGGGAAAAGAACGGGACGTTTATGGAAATGGAACGGAAATTCATGGGAAATCATGGGGATAAATTGGAACTGAGTTAAGTTAAGTTTGGTCCTTAACAGAGGTTTTAACCCTTTAACACCACATTGGCACTAGCTTCTTTCGTGTACTATAATTTTGCACCGATTTACTGTCAGAAAATGGTTCCTGAAAGCTGAGAAGTTGTACTCGGTTCCCGTACCTGGTGTGAAGGACTCACTCATTCACTCACTGCGCGTGCACCAGTTTAACATGAGCTGGCTCCATTCTAGAAGCAGGTTGAAGAGAAAACTCTCAATTTAAACAGGAAACTTCAATGACGTTTGGCTTGATTTCTGTCAGTTTACTTGACAACAGTAACATTTTAACTGAACATGCGTTCTGAAACGGACCTCATGTCGCAACCCCACATCCTGTAAACAACACAAACACCTCCACATCGTTTGTCTTTTTCGTGACGTGATGACGTTTCCTGGGGGCGGCAACCAACCGCTGAGCAGGACAACACACTGTCTTCCTGTTTAACCCTTTAACGCTGACGGTATCGCTTGTGCATACATTGGAATACCATTATTACACAAACATGGAGGAGCTAGGAGAAGGAGAAAACATCCATTGGTTCCTGAAAGCTGAAGAACAGCCATGTTGCTGTCATTACGTGACCCATTCACTTTGTTGTTAGAAGCTGGTGAGTCATTACCGGAATAACTGCAACTTGGATGCGAAGTGCAACTTCTCAGGTCTCAGGAACAGATCGATGTTTTCTGCATAGGTGAGCGCATCGAGTTGTTTGTCGTCTTTGCTGCTGTGATTGATTTCAAAAGACACGTAAATGTGGTCTTAATCATTCCTAACAGCAGATTTCCAGTTCAGACTCATGTATCTGTGTCTTTTCTCTCAACATGTCATCACTCACACACAACCTCAGCGACTGCAGGACATGATATTTGTCTTTTATTTGAGATCACTGAAACACGTTCCACCATGGAACCCACAGGGAGCTACTGGAGACCCCCGAGCAGACACTCTGCTCTGGAGGACAACACTCAACTAGAATCAGCGATACATACGAAGAACATCACCGAGTGCTGCAGATTTGTTTTTTTGATTAAAATCATGTATGATTGTCTGAGACACTCACACAATCTCTCTCTCTCTCTCACACAGACACACACACACACACACACACACACACACACGCACACACAGTGTAAATGCTTGTGTTCAAGCTGTCACGGTCAGTTTGCAGATGATGCACTGGTTTATATACACGTTCCTTCCAATGTTTCTTTTTCTTCTGGAATACATTTTTAGAAACAATTAAAAAAATAGAACGGAAAATGTAGAGAACATACCGGAAACAGGTTCATCCTGTCACGTTCTGTACAGACGTCGGTAGAAATGTCAACAATATAAAAAAAGACAAATGGACAAATGGAGGGATGGAATCCGCTTTGAAGTGGACGTGAGGATGAGGACGATTCAGGCACTTTCCTTGTAGCTGAGTGGACACAGACGCTGCGGCCGACAGACAAACTGCTTTGGGTTCACGCTCCTCAGCACATGTAGAAAAATAAAATGTCCACTGACCAATGGCAGCAAAAACAGCACAAAGGCTCTTCTTTCTTCTCTTCCACACATGAAGACTTGTTTTGGACTTTTTCTTTAACACCTACAGTATCCTCGGTGCAATTTGCACGAGCACACTATGGAGTACTATAATTACACGACAAGTGTCACTCGGTTCTCCTACCTGGTGTGAAGATGTAGCCAGGAGGAGAAAATGTCCATCAGTTCCTGGAAGCTGAGAACAGCCATGTTGCTGTCATTACGGTCATCCCATTCGCTCTGTTAGCCGGTGGGTCATTACCGTAATGACAGAAACTTGCATGTGAAGTGCAACTACCAGGAACATACCAGTCACATAATTCCAGTGTTCCACAGTGTGCTACCGCGACCTGCCGTAACCTGCTGACAAGTCTTCCCACTCGCTTGTAAACTCCAATAAAACAAATATTTTCACATCGGTTGTGTCGGACTGATGGCGTCCACCAGTCAGCTGATTCTATGCAGAGCGTCAGCATTCTTCTCTCCAGTGTTATTAACATGAGGTATCTGAATGAACATGATAAAACCGACAGGACGTTCACCGTCACATATCGTCAGTTCTTCAATCGATTTTCATTCCACGAAGAAATAAATAGAAACTAGTGCAGAACAACGAAAAACTCTGAATAAAAGATTTTTCTCTGTGAGTCTTCTCCTTCTTCTGTGACCTTTGGCCTCAGGTTGTCATTTTCCCAGCTTTATCTGATCGATGGCGACAATAATCGGTGTTTAACCCTTCAACACACCAACAGTATCCCTGACGCTAAGTTGGCGCTACCATACTTTGGAGTACCGTAACTATATGACTATTTGCACAGGAAATGTTGATTGTTCTTGAAATTTGAGAGTTACAGAAATGACTTGCTGGCTTTTTGGCAACAGAGCGAATGGGATTACCGTAATGATAGCAACACAGCTGATAGCTGATCAACTCTCAGGAACCAGTCTACTTTTTCTGCGCAAATAGTTACGTAATTACGGTAGTCCAAAGTATGCTAGTGCAAATGTAGCACCAGTGATACTGTTGATGTTAGAGGGTTAATCAAGCTTCATTTCATGTTTGTTCTCATGTAGTAAAATAATCCAATCAGATTTCAATTCTCCATTTGTACTTTGAAACACCTGGAGAAAAGTCAGGTGAGCGACAGGAAGTCAACGAATCCAGAGTAAATCAAAATTTTAAAATAAAATCCTGCTGCGATGGAGCCGTGTGTTTGATTCTGGAGGTGGATCCATGACGTTTCATGATGTTTTTCACAACAAGTGGAACCTGCAGCTGTTTCCAAAATGCGACATTTACATTTTCATTTGAAAAAATGACAGTTTCAGTTTGGTCAGAGTTCTTCCAGCTGGAATTCATGGAGACACACAAAAGACCAAAATGTTAAATCACAGCGACGTCCCGTGTCCCTCAGCCCACTGCTTTGTGTTTCCCGCCGCAGCAGCGGCACGCCACGCCACAGCGGTAGCACGCTCTGAGTGGCGCATAGCAGCACATGCACGGCGCCAGCAGCGACAGACCCACCAGCGCCGTCCAGCGTAAGCAGAAGCGCTCGTCGCTGGTGTCGCACGAGCATGGGTCCGAGTAGTCGCCCTCCGGGTCGGACATGCAGTGGTACAGCAGGCTGTCGGCGCACCACATGAAGCTGACCCGCCGGATGCATGTCTGGATGGGGTCGGGCGCCTCCTGGCAGCGCCCGCGCCCGTTGTCCTCGTGGTTGAACATGTCCTGGCAGTAGACGCAGCGCGAGCGCTCGCCGTCCTCCCGCCGCCGTTTGCCTTTGGCTGGCGGCGTGCGCGGCTGCAGCGTCACCACCGCCCGCCGGCCGCCAGACGACTCCAGGCAGCCGGATTTGCCGTCGCAGCTCAGCGGGTACGGGTACGCATACTCGTGCTTGAGCGGCTCGCTCTTGGTGAAGTGGACGTAGGCGTCCGGGTTGTCGGGGGCGCTGAGTTTGTCTCGGGTAGCATTGGCGTCGCGGTAGTCCCCGTACCTAGTGAGCCAGGTTCGCTCGCGAGGGTTGATGCGGACGATCTCCTCCTCCTCCACCTGGAAGCTGACATGACGGGGGAACATGTGCACCGCCTGCCGGCACACGGAAGGACAGTTAAGCTCAGTTTATGCTTCTGACTCAAATCAATGTCAGTCAGTGTCAAGGTATTGCCTTTGGTGTACCTACGGCATACCGCCTGACGCCTGACATCCCCTCTCCAGAAATCTGTTTGCATCATGTGACTTTCCCAGCTCCCGGAGTGGGACTTCTGTTCTGTGTTTGCAGAGAAAATAGAACCGACCAGAAGACGATTCTTGACCGAAAATGTGAGAGAAAATGATGGTGATCTTGTTGAAGTAAGTGTGGTAACAAGATGCACTCTCTATTGCTGGAAGGAAATGAAACATGGATAGAGATAGGAGATAGATAGATAGGAGCTACGAGACAGACAGACAGACAGACGCAGAAGAACACGGTATCAACGACGTACCTGTAGGACGACGTCGGTGCAGAAATCAGGTGTTAGAAGTTCAGGAGTTTCGTTTGCCCGCTGCCATTATTCTGTGACCCAACATGACGTTCAGTGTCTCTACTTCCCAACATGCGTTTATGTACACGTATGTCAGTGATTGATATTGATTGTTTATTTAATCCTTTATAGCTTCAGGATTCCACCTCAGCACTGAAATATTTGTTGACATAATTGTAAGAGCGTTTGTGAAGTTGTTGGTATCATGTGCATCATGCTACTTGAATCAGTCCAGTAATTATAACTAATGTTTGGGGATATTTGCTTCCATACTGTCGTGGTACTTTCAATGCTATTTGCAGACATTTAACTGCACCTCCAGAGGTTCAAATTGGACTAAATGACCCTCCAGCTCTACTGTCTCTTTAATCTGAGCAGATTGTCCATGTTGCCGCTTCAGCTGGTTTGTCTCCTCCTGTACAGTGACGCTGCTACATCAGGCTTTAGTCTGCTTTCACGCTTCTGCATTGAATCAGCGTTGTATCTACCCGCCGTCCTATCTGAGTGTTTCTTCTTGTGTGTCTGTATCGCTCTGTGTTTAGTTTTTTGCTTGTTCTCAGTGTTTTTCTTTGTTTCCTTCAAGCGGATCCTGTTACCACAGTAACTACAACAAGACGGCCATCACGCTCCATCACCAGTCACCTTCTGGTCGCCTCTATTTTTTCTGTGAACACAGAAGTGACGCTCTGCGAACTTGGAATGTCACGTGACGCAGCCACAATCACAGTCTGTGGAGGTCCATGTCGCCATGACGACACATAGTTACATATTTGGAGAGGTGATGTCAGGCTACAATACCGAAGGCGACACATTGATTTGATGCATATGTCGGGGGGCGGGTCTCTGTCGGAGGTCTGGCTCAGCAGAGGAGGAGACCATCCTCCATGATCCATGGCTCACCTGCTCCAGGAAGTAGTGGTCGGATGGCCGGTGCTGTTCATAGAAATGTCCCAGGATGCAGTGGTGGCGACGAGCCTCACAGAAGGTGAGAGGAGCCAGAGTGTGAGTCAGTGGCTCCCTCTTCTGGGACGAGTTGGAGGAGCTGTCAGTGGCCGTCTGCAGGAGGATGAGGAGGTAGATGAGGAGGTAGATGAGGAGGTAGATGAGGAGAAGGAGGAAAACAAGGAGGAGGACGAAGACGAGGAGGAGGAGGATAAGGTGGAAGGAGGAGGCGGAGCTGAAATCTCTGTCATCTGTACGATCATTCCCGGAGGAACATGATGACGACCCAGTGTAAAGTCCACAACACACACAGGCAGAAGAACCGTCTCACCGTAAAGACGTCATCATCTCCGAGCTCCGCCTCGTTCTGCAGCGTCGAAGACGACGTCGTTGACCCTGAAAAACACCATGAGATGAGATTGTTCTTCTCTGGTGGTCGTTCAGTCTCATGTCGTTCTCACCTTCTGTCAGGTCCTCCAGAGCCTTTCTCACCCCGCGGTCGAAGGCGCGTGCGTCCGAAGGGCTTTGGAAGGTCAGACCGCACTTCCTGTTGTCGACCTTCCAGTGGTGGAATGTTGGCGTGGCCTTGGTGTAAACCAGGTCCTTCTTCAGGAAGCATTCCAAAATCACCTGGAGACAGGAAGCGACACACGTGGACAGGAAGTGACAGAGTTAGACAGGAAGTGACAGGGTTAGACAGGAAGTGACACAGGTAGAAAGGATGTGACAGTCAGCATGTGACAGAGTTAGACAGGACAGACAGTTAAACACGAAGTGACAGACGTGGACAGGATGCAACATTAAGACAGGAAGTGACACAGACAGGAAGTGAGTCGATTGGAGATTGAAACAACAGGTGAGCGTCACTAAACTACGCAGACAGCAGCTGTACTCCAGTGGGACAGACCTGTCGGTCCTTCAGACGCTCTCCATGGATGAGGAATGTGTTCCGTCCCAGCAGCTCGTTGGGCAGCAGCCTGCACACGCCCACTGTGCTCAGACAACCGTCCTGCGCCAACCAGCCGCCGCTCGAATCGTCTCTGGTCATCACCACCGCTTTGACGCGCACAATGTAGCTGTCACTGCAACAGAAGATGGAGGCTCAGGCACCTGTTAGCATCAGTTAGCATTAGTAAGCATCTTGTGAGCATCAGTAGCAACAAGTAGCATCAGGTGGCAGCAGTTCACTAGTTGATTTCTCATGTTTCTCCTCTCAGACACGGTCAAACCGGCTTTAGCTTTAGCTTTAGCTAACAACGAGCAACGCTAACAACGAGGAACGCTAACAACGAGGAACGCTAACGCTCCTGGAAGTTGAGACTGGGACAGGTCAAGAGTCACTGAACTCACACTTAACATTCATCACTTCACCTCGATGCTCCGGTGTGAACAGAGCTACAGTCAAACTGGAAACACACACAGTGTCGAACACATTTTTTAATAGTCCGTTTTCAAATTCCCTGTCTTATTTATATTCTACCATGAATGTTGTCTTGCACATGAGGGTCATAAAGAAATTATATTTTCATTCTGTGTATGTCCTGTACATAAACCACATGCTCTCTCTCTCTCACACACACACACACACACACACACACACAAGATGAGTGCTAGCGAGGTGAAATCCTGAAAAATGGCAACGGTGTTTTTAAATAAAAAATCGTTTTAATAAAAATCACCCTTCTCACCCCCACCACACACACACAAACACACACACACACACACACACACACACACACACACACACACACACACTCCTGTGTGATTCAGCCTGCCTGTCAAACAGATGGCGCTTGTGTGTATCTAGCATGAGTCATCACTGCATTTTCCGTCAGCGTGCGGTCGCTTGCGCTCTCACACACACACACACGCGCACACACACACACACACACAGACACATACAAACTATATAAATGTGAGATCCTCCATTTCCAAACAGCGACACCATAAACAAATCAACAAACGTCTGATTGGGTCGGTCATGGGACCGTGGACGTTTTCTCCTGTTGGTTGATCAATCACCTGATTGGAGGTTAAACAGCTGATTCAAGGTCAATCAGCTGATTCAAGGTTGAATAGCTGATTGAAGGAAGATCGATCAGCTGATTGAAGGACGATCAGCTGACTGAGGGTTTGTGGGTGACGGTTGGAGGTCAACTGACAAGCTGATTCAAGGTCAATCAGCTGCAGATACCTGACGTACCACCTGACATCTGATGTACCACCTGAATGTACTGTACCACCTGACGTACCAGCAGACAACTGACGTGGAGCCTGTTGACAAACATACAAACAGGACGAGTGTGTCCACATGCTACGCTAGCCTCACTAGCCTGGTTTGGTTGGACACTCTCCTTCAAACAAGACTGAATGAAAAAAAGGTTTGCTCAGACCTTCACGCACACGCACACGCACACGCACACGCACACACACACACACACACACACACACACACACACACACACACACACACACACACACACACACACACACACACACACACACACACACACACACACCATCACACCACCATCACACTTCCCTGTTGTCCCTCGTGTTTAAGCATTGCAGACCGCTTAATCAGTTTGAATGATGGTGGGGGAGTGGAACAGCTGATCAGTCTG
>CAAKHB010005879.1:55645-72409 GCA_901007665.1 Aeoliscus strigatus | reverse complement strand
ATGCACACACAAGGTTTATGAAAGAGTGAAAGCTATTATGTAATAAGAATATACAACCCAGGTCACGGCATTTCCCTACATTTACATAAAATAGATATCTATACAGACATGTATGACTAAATAACTGAAATAACATTTGTGACTCAGTTCAAACATACATAGACATGGACCTCTGATGATGTGAAGGAAGACCAACTGTTCATGCGACTAGACAAACACCTCTCAGACACCTTAGGAAACCCCCTCCACTCCACCAGCGATGGTCCCACTCATCCACATGAACGAACATCGGACTGAAGTCACTTCCTGGTAAGATAAGCACAGCAATTACATTATTAGGAAATGAACGTCACATGCACGAGGTGGAAAACGACTCCAGGCCAGCTAAGGAGTCTGAGGTGAAGCTTTGAGGCTCTGCACACGCTGAAGTTATTAATGAGGATGATGTACTGTACATCCGACACGATGACAATGAAGTTTCTGAGCTGCAAATAACTGAAGAAAAATGAGCTCCAGGATATGGATGGGCTACACACAATGTCAGAGAAAAGATGCTAGATGGTTTTGTAAGTGAAAGAATGGGGCCAGTATTTTGAATATATTATGTTATATTTGATGCATAACAATCGGGTTGATGATGAAACTGTGAATGAGCTGTAAAAGTGTAAACTAGCGCAGAACAATGATATTCTATACGTCTAAATCTAGTTCAGTCTAGTTCATTCAAATGATATATGTTGATAACCTGAGCTGGTTTGTATCGTTTATATAAAGCTTCTGTGTATCCTACATGTAAACCTACAGTTTGTCCAATACACCCAAGGGACAAACATAAAGTTAGGCTGGTAAAGGTAAAGAACGTACTTCTGCTGCTTAAACGGTGAAATGAGAGATGGTGGAAAGAACAGTCAGATGTGGGAGTTGGTTTGTTAGTCGCCCATTATGGAGCCACTAAGATCTGACATGGGGAATCATGTCACCTGTGTAGAACGAGGGCTTTCCACACCAATAAGGGTGCATCTCTTCCCATCTCGCTCCTCATCTTCTCGTCTCTCTCATGACCAGAAGGTTTTTGTTACACAAAAATCTGGTTTAATATGTTTACGCTCAACAAGTGCATTGTATTCAAATGAACACAAACACACTCTGACAACCAGCCCCAGTAGTTTCTGGTATTTGACCTGATGATGCAAATGCCGCCTGCTGATTTGACTCTATAAGGCTCTGTGTGTTTGAGGCATTCCTCCACAGCTATGTGGACCAGACTGGCAGACTGGGCAGCGATGAGTAACAGCTTAACCGCAAAGGGAAGAAAGGCTCCGTGGCCAGATTGTGCGTGCGTGTGTGTGTGTGTGTGTATGTGCCTTGATCCATGTCTACATTTACATGTTGGGAGAGCTGAAGACAATCTTTAGAAGCATCTTTATCCACCTAGAAAGGAGCAAAGCAGAGTATCAGTGAAGTCACAGTGACGTAGACAAGTCTCCAGTGGACGTCACAGTTTCGGAATGGAGAGAGAGGGAGGAGAGGCGGGCTCCAAGAAGAGACAAGGACTTTCATTCAGTGACCCTGCATCTCCTTGCATTGCTGTCTGTCAACGTGCACTTCTCTCTCCTCATCCTCAGAACGGATTGCGACTTGAATTCTGGACACAAAGTCAAATGAAGTGAAAGTGCCAGTAAAAGGTGTATAAGTGAAACGATCTGAATCCACAAGGCATCATCATGCTAATGTCACAATGATGAACAACACTTACTGTCCACCTCAGAGCACCGACTGGTCTTTGCATTGCTTGGTGGTGAGAGATGGCCGGCTCACAGCAGCTTCATTACCCTGACAGAGAAAGAGAGATAGAGAAGAGGAGACCCAGCCTTTACACACTGATAAAGCAAAACACACACACACACACACACACACACACAAATGTTCAACCTTTATCATAAAATTTCATTAAAACAGAAAGGTCAGAATAGATCAAGTCTCAAAGAAATGACAGAATGTTAAGAACAAAAAAAATCCAATTCAGCATTTCAATTTGCCAGTGGAACCACGATAGGCTACGTAACGAACATTGTAGCATTCGAATATTTGTTCTGTTGCTTTGGCTCTCCTTCACTTTATCCTTCGTACATCTTACACTGTGCTCTGACTTCTCTCTTTAACTCATTCAGGTGTGTGTTAGTGACCTGAGACACATGATTCCAGTGTTTGCTGTCCAGTTCCACACCCTCCTATCTTCCGATTGTCTTCCCTGTTTTCCAACAGCAGCTCAAACAGGTTAGATGAGCCACCTGGTTTGTTTTTTAAGACTTGCACACACCGCTGTCCAGTAAAGCTGCAGGTAAGAGAACTTGCTAAGTATTTATTCACACACGGGCTGAAGACATGCACCGCTTCACGCCATTGTCTTACAACGGGAACGTTTACATTGTGTTAAGGTTACTTTACATTACTTCTTTTTACTTGTGGACTGGATGTGGACGTATTGATAAATATACATAATTTCCTTTCCATCAGAAGAAAACAGGTTCGTGAATATTGTGGCCATTACCTGAAGCCATTACCATACATGTTAGGTTCTGTACCTTTAATGATTCCCTTCAATTTAAGGCCTTTCTCTATCTGCCAAGAGCAGTTTATAGTCACATAAAGACATCAGGAAATTCACTAATGATCAAATCAGCATTTTTCCTTATATTACTCTTTTGAAACTACAATTTGCCTCCTGTTTTCATTGTCTAGTGAGATTTGTGCAACATATTTTGACCAGCTGGAGTTAAAGTTCAGATCTTCATCAGACTGTAATCTTTACCATTGGTTATGGTCACAATAGCAACTGTAAGTAGACCACAAAGGAAATGAGTATAATTGACTGGATGATAATTGAACTGTGCTGTGGCAGTTGGAGACACGACAGCTGACGGACATGCATCACACACGTGATGCATTGTTCTGCTCCTGCTGAATAAGGACATTAAACAAGTAGAGATGATCAATAATAGTATAGAATATGTGGTAGTGGAACATGTAATATTCTGTCATATGTGGTAGTGTGAGAGAAAGAAGCAGAGAAGGACCATCTTTCATGATTAGAGACATCCCCCGCAAACCCCCACCCACTTCACCCCTCACACTCCTCTGAATAACTAAACGCCCCAGGGTGGGAACATAGGAGCCTGGAGGAAAGTCAACAGTCTGGTGTCAGCCTTTCTGACTCATCCGTAAGTCATCAGTAGTCGCCACCCTCCCCGGCCCAGGGACAAGTAGACAGATAAGAGGAAGAACAAATGCATCAACAATAATTACTCAGAAAACAAAATTCAACATGTACAACAACACGATTTCCTTTGATTCAATATCAGTGTGGTTTAATTTAACGGCTTCCACTACAACACATATTCATGCTCATGCTGGTGAACAGACACAGACAAACATGTATTTACCCATCAAAAATGCTGCTCACTGTACTCTGTAAAGAAGCATGAACCCACTTGAGTTTCTCAACCAGGTGTGACTGTACTTGGTACATGTTTTCTTTAATGTACCCATACTGAAAGGAAATAGGAATGAAATGCAGCAAAGTGACGATATGTGTCAACATGCAGCCTCACACATATCCAGTCAAATAATGTGAATCTTGTGGGGCTAGACGACTTGTATATGGAACCCACTGGAGGGTTTTTTGGATCGAGTACATGTATGTATGTACTGTGTAAAAGTGGCTGGCCAAAAACCGTCTCTCAGATTTGAAAAAAAAAATATCTGTTCTCTTTAACGCAACAAACTGAATGCAGTTGCCAGTGCCGGTTTGGTTGAGACTATTGTGGTGTGTACTGCAACTGCACTCATTTATCTTTGCAGTTACCCTTCAGTTGAATGCATTCCCGGTTTAAGTAAAAAGAACAGACACATTGTGGATAAGTTATGGATTTGTCCTGCATTTTTCAGGAAGTAGTTACACTGAAAAAACACTGAAACAAAGTCAATGAATACAAGTTAAGTAACATATGTCTCTCATTTTCAAGAAATATGTTCATTCTTAATCCGATGTGATTTGTGGGTGCAGCACTTGCAGTCTATAATTTTCAGCATTTTTCTCCAAGCGTGAACACAGACCTTTACACCCATCTAGTGGTTGTATGATTAACTGCAGTTCCTGTTGGTCACTTGTGTCTTACCTTTTTTTCTAACATATGATTGTCCTGAATGCATGCACAGTGTATATGAACACTGGGTTCATTGGTAAATTGCCTTCAATAAGATTCAGTGTTTAAGTAATGTGCTGCCATCTTCTAGAATTTGTGTCTCTGGGACCCATGCTATGCTGATTTAATGAGAAGCAAGAAAACCCCTACAGAGAGGTCCACAGACTGGACTGGATCATTCAAAAACATTTGGTTATGAAGTTGTGATAATGAGGAGAAGAGGTCAATATTTATTGACTCCTCGGATGATTTTTGTATTACTTGGATTACTGTAAGCCATCAATGTTGGATGGAAAGGAAGGAGAGTAATTTACAATTAAAAAGGGTCTATGATTGAAAACTGTCCTGATAAAACAGAGGCGAGCATTTTATTCATTCAGCTTAAAACAGTGCATGAGAAAAGTTCTGCTGTGAGCACCAAACTAGTAGTTAAGAGATTTTACATCATTTTACAACTAAATGTCAGAACGAGACCCTTATCCACACTCCAGATCAGTAGGTGGCGGTAATGCACTCAAAAAATGTTTGCCACCCTCCTATAAAGCAGGGGAAGAAGACGCATTTGTTGTCGGAGGTGTGCAGGCGGTTCGATTCAAAACATGGCGTCCAGGCGAATAACACAATTACCAAGTACTTTAAAAAATGTATCCACCGATGCAAAAAGGTATATTTGTCCTTCATTTGTACCTTTTTTTTTTTTTTTTTTTACCTTTTTGGTCTTGCACTGCGCACATCTGTGGTAACTCATGTTAGTAACGCTAACCCTAGTCTAGTCTAGTCGTCAACGTTAACGATGTAACTGTAACTGTATGGTTTTATTTAAAAACTACATTACCCCACAGTTCAGATTGGTTGACCAAACTCCATATATTTCCAGAAAGTCACTGAAGTAAGTACTCAGTCCTACAACGTCTGGTTTTGTTTTCAGTTTGAAAAGCGGGAGCAATGCTGCTAACGCAAACAACAGTGGAACTACGAAGAGAAGTGTTGGAACTAAATGTAAGTTCGCTGCTGCTGTTTTTATTGACCATGACGTCGGTCATATGCCAAAAGAATCTGTCTAAATCTAGTTTCAGTGACATGTTTTTATCATTGAAATTGTCTTTATTCACCATTAGCAAGTGTCAAGTCTCGGTACCTGCAGTCTGCTGAGAAGTCATCACTGTCGAAGGTAACGGGACGTTTTTCACCAGGCACTCAGGCATCTTGTCCCTGCCTCTCCCAAACGCAACAAGTTGTTCTTTCTATTTCACACATTAATGTACATATTTGCCAACACAGAGTAATTGACACACTCAAGTTGGACCCTGTGAATGTTTAGTCCCAGCTCTACCATCTCCTCTCATGTCCTGTCGTGTTCATCAGCCCGAAACGGCCCCATGGTCCCTTCTCTTGTCTTCGTTATTAACTAATGCCAGCATTTGCTCGTATAACGCTCTTAGTGTCAATCCATTTATCATAGTCTGGCAGGGATGTATCTGAGCATATTCCAGACCGCTGTGACCATCCCCACCTTTATAACTGTAAACTCATGTTTTGTCACTCCCATTTTTTGTGTTCTCGCTAAACATAGACTTGGCAAGATAGGAATCTCTATCTCCAGAGCCTTCCCCAGATGCTCTGTTTCTTTCAAAATGGTTGTATGGTTGACTACATTCCCATAACACATGTAGGAAAGTCCCTGCCTTTGTTCCACATTTCCAACAGAGATTATCAGGAAATAGACCCATCCCATAGGAGTTAAAGTAGAAACTATGTATTAACTTAAAATGGGCGAACTTCGCTCTAGCTTCCTTGATATATTTCCGTACGTTTGCTACTATCCTCTTCCATTTTGTTACATTCCATGTCCCTCTGCCATATAGAAGTTGTGTCAATTGTTCATGTTATCTTTTGTGTGTTTCACCTTTGAATCCACTGACAGAGTAACTCGCTGACCAGTGAGTCTTTGGCTGGGTCACCAAAACCCTCCTCACCTAAACCCATTGGTGTTAGATCAAAAGTGGGAACGCCCCCGAGACGCTCGATGGCCCCGCAGGCTCTTGGAATGTGTGAGTGATGATACTTTACCTTTACCCTTTACCTTAGCGTGGTATTCACATTCATTGTTTGTCTTCTTTCATTAACCATTTCATTCGTTTCTTTCACTTCATTGACCACGTTACCTGTTGATGTGTCATTCGTGGGATCTATGAGCTTCTGTTTCTATATACATGTACTCTCTGTCTTACAGCAAGGACATCACATGAAACCGAACCGTCCCTGTTGGGGAAGAGCGTGCTGCAGTCCACCTTCTCACATGGACATTGTTTTCGGCCAGAATTTGATATATCAGCCATCAAAGGTAAATTTATTTAACCCCACAAAATTTGGAGATTATCCTCAAACTGAATTCTTACCCATCTCTCTAAGAAAAAACAATCTTAGAAAGTGCAGTGGAAGCTGACAAGAACCCAGAGAACGAGAAGAGGATCATAGAGATGCAAACATTTCTGCTGGCTTACCTCACTGCTAAGGTGCGTTCGTCACATACAGGTAGGATGGACCTGGGCGTTTCAGTAAGATGCTCAGACTAAAAGCTGTTTGACTTAAGATGGAGAACAACACCTCAAAGCTCAAGGCTGAGGCAGAGGCAAGGTTACTGCAAGAGATGGAGGAGGAAGAGCTGCTCCATAGTGAAGTCCAGGCGGTGAAGAGACAGTACCTCCTCAAGGAAAAGAGCAAGTTGATGAATGAGTTACTGGACTTGCAGGTCAGGAAGGCGTCTTCTCATTTTCTTTTACGTGTCTTATTCTGTAAACGGATAAATGCGTGAAAGATTTAACATGTCATGTATGTGCTTTATGTTTGTGTCGTTTCCTTTCAGATCTCTGCTTTGACTCCTGTAGCAGAAGCCACGAACCAGTTCACCGCAGCATACACAGCTTTTGCCACATCTGTGGACGCCACTCGACATGAGCTGCCTGTGAAAAATTACTACATTGGTGGCGACGGACGGGAGTTTCTAGGTGACTGACTTGTTTCAAAGTCACATCCTTAATCATAAACATTTGTCAAGCCGACACGATGAATGTCCTCATCATCCACCTGTGTGTTTGCATTCTTAGACAAAGCTGCAGATTGCCTGACGGAGAGTGAGAAGTTGCTGAGGGACTGCATAGAGGGAGAGCAAAAGGACAACAGTGACAACCTTGAGTGCCTCAAGAACGTGAAAAATATTTCAAAGGACATCAGTCAGCAGCTGTCAGGGTGGGTCTCTGGATTGAATTCAGTCCACAAAACCTTACTTCAGAGAGTTGAGTTTATATACAGTATACTGTATAGAACTGAACAAAATGAAATGTCTGTTGGCCCAATAGAACCCCTTCAACGTTGAAAAGTTGAGTTTATTCAGTAAATCAGTTCACAAAGTGAAGCCTATCATTATGATAGATAGATTCATCACAGATGGACAGATTTCAAGTGCTTATTCCCCATCTTTCTCTGTCAGCAACAACAGACAGAAACAACGTAATATTTCAACATCAGTCTCATTAAGATAGTACATATATTTACACACACATTTTGGGTGAAGTCAGTACCGATCCACACTGCCAAGATGTACCAGTACCAGGTTTGAGGACCATGGTGTCGGAGCAAACTCCCCTGACATGTGTTGTCAAGAGGAAGCTGCTCGACACCTCAGCAGGGTCACAGACCGAACACCTCCATGCCACGCTGCAATACATCAGTAAATCATGCAGAGTGAGCTATACAGTGTTGAGAGCTATTCATGTTCATACTTATCAGTTGTTCAACACTTCTGCCTTGAAAATCCTTTTTTATGAGTCTTGACTAATATTCAAATTTTCTGAGATACTGCATTTGGGGTTTTCATTATATGTTAAAGATTAAATCATCAAAATGAAACATAGTTGAAATACATCAGTCTGTGTGATAAATCTATATATAAAGATGTGTTTCACTCTTTGAATGGATTTACTATTTATATTTTATAATTTATGAAGATCCACAAATATGTGTTTGCAGTATTTACAGGTGTGTGAGCTGCAGTTGAAGTTTATACATACTTTTCTCCTCCTGCTTTTTAAATGCTTGTATTTAAACTTTTTTTTTTTTAAAGTTAATAGTAATCAGACACACAACACAACAACCAGACCAGAGTTTGACCAGGTTGCACTCAAATATTTGTTTTTCATTTTTCAAGGGCGTTTTCAGAGCTTCTGGAACTGTCATCTTTGGTCTGTCGCCACACAGTTCAAGTCCAACAGGCTACGGAGGAGGAGCGCCTTGGCACTGCACGAATCCAGGAGCTTTTCTGCCCCAGACGCTGAAAAATACCACACAGCGTGGGACAGAGTTTACATGCACTAGTGATAACCCAAATTTCCTTGATATGGAGATATTTGTGACATTTGTCTGTCAATTCTGTGTTTTATTGTTTTTTCTTTATTTCTCTACAAACCTTTTAATAAATTAAACAACAATATTTGATGGAGTCAGGTCAAATGTGCACCCTGCTATTTTAGGTTTATAATTTGGATGATGTAGCTTACATTGTGGTGAATGCTGAAGTCATACTGTACATCCACATATCACCCTCTTAACTGTCTTAATATTATAGTCTGTATTAAGAAGGGGATAAACACAGTTCTATCATTTACTGCCACTCACTACCCACTTATGTCATGAAATACGTTGTTGTCCTTAAATTAGTCGCCTGGAAACCCACTAGGAACAGGGGACAAATGAAGGCAAACCAGTGAGCAATGCCGATAAATTCATTATCCTCTTTACTTTGATACTAAATTGTAGGTGTTTAACCAGTTAGAATGCTCTAGAAGTTAATTGTTTGAACATACTGCAAAGTGATACACCACTCTGTATTTTCACAGGTCAAGAGTTGGAAACGTTTTATGGAATATCTGATTCTTGCCTTTTGACAAGGTTAATCCATGGAATATAGCGTCAGTGATATACATACTGTATATGCGAATCCGTCCCCTGTGTGTGTCCTGGAAGATGACAATGTTTTTTTCCCATATCGCGTGAATATTCGTATAGAAAATGGGATGTCTGTCAGTACCGAATCTTATGCCAATCTTCTATCAGAAATATGACCTTTGTCGAACAGAACTTCTGATTTCAAAATGAATGCTTATCTAAAAGGTTTTAATTGTTTTTTCATATTTTGCTGATTTCACTCAGTTTGTTTACACATTATTTTCTATTTATTTAGAAAGGCAGTATGTTCATGGGGAGACAAACTGGTGTAATAAAATCTTTTTAAAATCCACATTTAAGGTCAGTCACCCCATCCCAACAAAAAATCAAATACCAATTTAATTATATTGCTTGCGACAGTCTCAAATCCATAAATCAAATTTTCAAATGACAAACCCTCACTTTTGTATGTTAAAATGTATGTAAAAAAATTGTATGCAAAAATATAAACTATCAAATACTCTGTAAACAGAATCAACTAATATGACTGCATTTATGTATATACATATTTATTTAGTATGAATTTACATGTATTTCAGTCTGTACTCTGACTTATTCGTGCATTTTGTTGTTGACGCTGATGTTCAGCACTGTATGAAAAATTATTAGTAAGAATATTGTAATAAAGCTGTCAAAAAAGGCCGCCTGCCGTAAATGGTTCACGTATCCGTGGGATAAAGTGGCAAGCGCACTAGGTACTAGTACAGTATAGTATAATATATCATACCTCAGTATATCCTGCATCCTACATACTGAAGGATGTACTCGCTGTCTCTACGGCGCATGCGCACTATGATCTAAACAGATCACGTTCCGGACAGCAAATAGGCACAAAGAAGAAACGCCACGCCTATTTCCGGATGTGACGTCACGGCAAACCATCCACTGCAGTTACTACGAGATGCCTCGTCGCTTGTGAGTATAAACGGCTTTATGGTTTGAAATCACTGTTTTGTTTTGTTTTTTCTAATTACGTGTCACGTGTTAGCTTTGGTGTTTAGTGTGTGTATGTCGCGATAACTCGATCGCCATTCCCTTCTACCAAGGTAACATTTATTGGTAATGGCAACTAGCTTGGTAACTACTTGTTGTTCTAGAATACTGCAGTGTAGTGATTTTAATGAATGCATTCTGTTCTGGGGATTGAACTAACATTTAACATATAGTTTGCAAGAACACATTTGGATTTTATGGAGAACTGAGAAGAAAGGGTAAATGACAGTAACAGTATAATCTCCTTAACATCTGCAGTGAAATCTGAATATTGAACATCCGGTAAACAGAATATGTGACAGCTGTTGTATTAAACTGTAGATAGTAGTGATGAATCTTGATTCATCTTGTTAAGAGATGTTTCTTTGTGTATTAACTAACAGCTCTCCCACTCTCAGGAAAAATGCTTCAGCAGGTGGAGAGAGGAGGCTGTGGAACCAAGAGCACTGCCAAGGCCAAAGCAAAACCAGGGTCAACGCGGAGGAAGGGGTGAGAACCAGGCTGCTAGAAAGGGCCACCGTACCGGTGGGAGTCTGCCAGACTATGTGCCCTGCTTGGGAGCTGCAGAAGCGAGAGTCCCAGAACTGTCTGCACCGCTTTGAGATGTTAGCAGGCACCGAGAGAGATCGGCGACCCAGGGGAGACCCCAAGCGTGCTGTCAAAGAGTATTCCAGACCAGCAGCGGGGAAAGATTCAACAAAGTCCACTGACCTCCGTCCACCTGCTGTGTTGCTGAAAACTGTCTGTTACCTCATCGATGAGATTGCTGCCTCCCCCCGTCTGCATCCTTGGACTGAGGTGTTGTTGCTTAGTGACTATGTTACCGTAACACACTGACGTTTGACCAGGCAAGCCTCCATAGGAATAGCATGAATTGTTCAAAGTCCTATTGGAAGGCACAAACTAACCATCTACAGCAAATTTGTCTTTGACTTTTGGACCCTGGACAGTTAAGTTTGACTAGTGCGTAGTTTCAGTGACCATTAATGGATGTCAAATCATGTCCAGAAAGACTTGCAGAAAGGGTGATATGTTGAAACCGATGGCCGGGATGCATAAAAATGAACCATATCGTGTTCATGTCTTGTAGGTATATAGCTTTGTGTTCGATCGTCTGCGGAGTGTGAAGCAGGACATGATCATCCAGAGGGTGTGTGGGTTGGACTGTGTTTCCATTTTGGAACGAAGCGTGCGTTTCCTCATCTATGCCTCTTACCGTCTGTGTGGTGAGCCCCTGAGGCTGTACGACCCGTGCATCAATGACACCCACCTTCAGGAGAACCTGAGCTGGCTGCTGGACTGCTACGCAAAGGAAACGGGACCACATCCAAACCAAGAGGAGCTGGAGTCTCTCTGTCTGCTCTATAACCTAGGTTGTTTATTTTCATTTGATTAAAAAAAAAAAAAAAAAAAATTTTGCATGGCTGCTGTTTAGTGCATGTTTAGACGTTTTATGAGCATTTCACACAGAAAGCAGATGCTCTGTGTGAAGTCAAGTTGGCTGGTTGTTTCGTCAATCTCAGCTTAAAAAAAAGAGCGTTAACATTGACTTTCTTTCCCTTTCTCCTTGTGTCACAAAGGTTCAAATTGCGCCATGCAGCACATCATGCAGCTCCCTGCACAGCTTCGCAGAACTCCCACCATCTCACTCGCTCTCGCCATCAACCGGGCTTTTCTGGAGCGAAACCCTGTCCGCCTCCTTCGGTTGGCCCAGGGTTTGACCTTCCTGCAGAGCTGTGCCCTTCACCGCCACCTGGTGTCATGTCGCAGAGATTTGCTGCTGACTTACAGCCATGGATACAGCAGCCCCAACTGTGGCTTCCCCCTGGACCGACTGTCTCGGCTCATGTTCTTGGACGCAGCTCTCACAGCTAGACTGTGCCTGTCGTATGGAGTGGAGATCAACCAGGACAAACACGTGGTCTTCTCCAAGGCTGCTTTCACCGAGCTGGAACCAGGGAAACTACACTGTACGCTGTATCACAGCATTGTCTCTGAAAAACAAAAGGATCTCACTGTCAGGAGCATCATCCACGGCTACGCTTGACACTAAAACCGACAAAATCAAACAATGTCTTTGCCTACTGTGTCAATAAATGTTCTGTAAATCACAATATTGCTTTTCGTCTCATCATGCACCTTCTCCAAATCACCACATGGAGGCAGCAAAGATCAGCCGAGCTCACCATCGACCCCAGCAAATACGTGACCACATTTTCAGATTAATCTGCCTTCCTTTAGTAATCTGTCGAGTTTAAGACTCTTTCCCGGCAAAGAGGTCTCGTGGTGCGTCACGGACAGAGGAAAACGTCTGATTGAATGATCTGTCCCGAGTTAAACATCCGGTGAACGTGAATGAGAAGGACGTGGGGTGGTCAGGTAAGTGGAGCTGCTGCTGGGACGGGGGCTCAGTGTGTTCTCACTGCAGAGAAGTGGAAGGGAACCTCTGCTGCTGCTGCTGCTGCTGCTGCTGTGGATGAACATCAGCCGACGGCCGAGGAAAACCCGACACATCACCGGGAACTCTCCGGGAAAACGGCTCGTACATGTCCGACAGAAGGTCAACAGTGACATTTGTGAAGTGGGAGGACGCTCGCAAATTGTAATGTTGAAATATGAGAGAAAGGAACCGGGGCGGGTGAAGGCACATGGGAGAGGACTGTCCGCGAGCTCCGGCTTCTAAACGAAGGAGGGAAAAAACTGCACGATTTTGCTGAAGTGCTTTTTTTTTTTTTTCCTGGAGTGGGATGATTAGAAAAAGTTGATCTTTGGTTGTGGACCAAACGCTCCATGGAGATACTGAGGGGGCTGTAGACCCTCACTGCTGGAAGTTCTACTCAGTCTGACCCTGGCTGCTCCACACAGCAGATATCTCAACATGTTCCAGTCGTCTCTGACAGCTTTGAGTCTTTCCTGGACCCTGTTTATCTGCACCGTGAGCAGAGGTTGTGCACAGGACAGACTGTAAGTAACCTGGCAGGGCTTTTTATCATTCACTTAGCACACAGTGCAGCTATCAGGCATGTGCATTAATGCTGATTGTCATCTAGCAGATTGTGTGTGTCAACTCAGACACTCAGGGATTATCGGAACAGGTTCATTCAGATTTACAGACATTTCCATTGACTGTTATGTACTTGACAGATGGTTTCAGGAGCTGTCAACATGTTTGTTGACAGGCCTTGAATTAAACCCAGGCAGGTTCCATCAGGCCTTTTAAGATAATGACAAACACAATGTATAGTTTGTTCTTGATGTTGTCAACAGACCTGTGAAATGAGCTGATATGAGCTGATAAAGAGATATAAACTTTTTTTCCTCCAGGATGTCCTGGAGGGAGAATCAACAAAACTGACTGACAAATACAATATGGAAAGATTTGGTCCAGTGCTGCGCATCATGAGATGTAGCTGAACCAACCAAAACTTCATCCCAGACTAGAGAATCGCCTCTCAGGCACTGTTCCCAGTTTAGGACAAAAAAACTGGGAAAAAACAATGAGTACTTGAAGCCATGTGACTGAAACGCATGGTCTACACCACCTGATCCCGGCTCATCTGAGAGCTGTTTAATCTCACTGTAGATCAAACGCAATTTCTTCGTATTATCTTCTTCTTACTTGAAGCCTTATTTTGCAGGAGGTTTTTCTCATGACTCTCTCTCCCCCTCTCTCTCAGGAGACACACTTGCCTGTGGCTGTAATGCTGTAGTTCTGTAATGCCAACCACCTGATCCCTCTCTCAGGCATGCACTTGGATGCGTGCTCAGGGCTTTTGCTCACTTTTAATTTGTGTGATCGTCAGTTAAGTGAGCGAGGGCTTTTATCAGCCTTAGAGGAGTCGGAGAGAGTGTCTGAGGACTGTTAACAAAGTAGATAGTTAGTGTGCATACAGGTAAACTGTGGGTGCCGCATGTGGGTGATGTAACCGGTTTGCGTCAGCTTTTCTCGAACCAGACAAATAAACACCTCATTCATGTTTTTCATTGCTGTGTAGTGGAGCCTGACTCACACGGATCTAATATCAGCATACTGGCCAGTATTCTCAAGTGTTAATGTATTATCATTTCAGCACAGGATACTGCTGAATCGTGATATAATCCTCGACCCGTAGTTATCACCACTTCTTCTACCTTTGAGTCGGAGCGTTCTTTGCCAGATGGCATATTGTTTTATTTACTTGGTCCTTTTCTTCCAGTTTGTGAGCATCAAAGAACGACCTTTGCTCCGTGACCTCACTGACAGGCCCCCTTCCCTCAATTAAACGTCAGAACGACTGTGGAATCTTAGTCGTTACCGTTCAAAACAGACGCCAGGCGTTTGGTCAGAGACCACCTTTAGAAAAACACAGAAGCGTTCAAAGTTCATTGCCCCACAGGTACCGTGCCCCTGGTGGCATTGCAATTAAAACCCGATCTCCCCGGCACAAATCCATGAGGAATGTTTGTGTTTTCTTGTTTATGTGTGCGTATAAAGAGAATTTGTGTTTGTTTTTTTTTTTGCTTGAGAAATGTACCTTAACCTGAACAATACGTTTGTTTTCTGTCTCTATTATACTGCTTCCCTTCTCTTCTCCATGTCCCTTCCTTCCTCCATCCAATTTTCCCTCTTCTTTCCTGCTCCTCTTTCCTTGAAGGGGTTATTTGGTCGCTGCTCCGTCAGTGTTTCGAGCGGGAGTGGAGGAGAGCGTGAGTGTAACCATCTTCAACGCCAAAACGGAGACACGTGTCCAGGTGCAGCTGTCGGTGAAGGGACAGGCGGTTGCGCTCAGCCACAGCTCAGTTCTTGGTGAGAGCTCGTTGTGAAGCTCAGGTTACAGCGACGCCATTCATAAACCTTTCTGAGTTATCAGTTGGCCTACTAGTCACATCACCCAGCCTGGTCGTGGTCATAGACTTCTGTCAGTCCCATCAGCTAGTAGGTGTATACGTTACGGGTAATGACAACAAACAGGTAACATGCAAATTACCAAGGTTATTTGCACATAACCTGGAAACACAGGTAGTTTACAAACAACCCGTCCTTCCGGGTTGCTGGCTGGCTAGATTGTTAACAGAAACAACCTGGGTAATTTGCATATTACCCGTTTTCTCACATGATCTCATCAAGAAATACTGTTTTTGCAGTTAATTACTGCTTTCAATTTCTAACATTTTACACGTTAAGGCAGGTAGGTCAGTCGGATGGGGCGACAGTGGCCTGCTGCATTAAACATGTGATTTGGTTAGTCAGAGCTGAGATAACTCATGTCCCACTCTCCTTATGTCATTTTTCTACTTTAGACAAAGGCGTCATCAAACTGAAGGTGAGTCTAACTGTCATTTGTTCACCAGTCTTCTATATAGTAGTGAGAACACTGTCCTCAGGCAGCATGCAAATCAATACCAACACTATTTGTAATGCAACATCTGCCTCTGCTCATTTGTTGGGAATAAGGTAACATCCTAAATGTAACACACAACAGCTGTTGAAGTGCATGTATGGTCTGCTGCCCAGGAGTTGGAACACATCCACTTGAATCTTCCCCTTCCTGCTATCCCCTCACTGTAAACTTCACTCCATCCACTCAGTCTTTGTATGTGCATGTCACCAGGTTCCCTCTGGGCTGAGAGGCCAGGCCCATCTGAAGGTGTGGGGGAACCGTCACCTCACAGATGGAGGCTACATCTTCCACAACTACACCACCATCACAGTGGAGAGCAAGGGCACAGCGGTGTTCATCCAGACGGACAAGCCTGTCTACAAGCCCACACATAAAGGTTTCCTCATAGTGACCTGGGAGGGAATGAGATGAAGACGACGTCAAAGATATTAAAGACTAAATTACTCCTGAACAGTGACTGAATAATAGACCAGTTGGCCCTTGATTTGGCAGTTTGTTTTCAGAAATATTAGACAAATGCTGAAACACAATGAGCTGTTCATGTTTGGATTGTTACAATATTGTGTTTGTCTCTTGTCCTCAGTGCTCATCAATGTATATACCGTCACCCCTGACCTGAGGCCAGTTAATGACAAGGTAATGTTTCTGTGACCGAATGCAAACTATTTGTCCTCTTGTGTTTTCACCCCTGATTGGAAGTATTAAGAGAAGCAACTTAATCCCAGAGACACGTCTGTTTACAGGAGCTGACTTGGTCATTTCTAATGGAATGTTAGTAGTGGCTCCAAATATGCAAATATAGTGTGCAATGGAGTTTGTTGATGTTTGCAGCTATAAAGTTCTGCTGCTGGTAGAGGGCAGTGCTCAGGTTCACAGACGGATGATTGTTTGCTAGATGCTGGAAACAGGCTCAAGTTTCCATTTAGTTGTCATTTCTATCTAATTCACAACATTTTGTTCTCCTCTCTCTCATTTTGTTTTTCCTCATGCAGATCGAGGCATATGTTTTGGTGAGTGGAGGGTAGTGGGACCACCCAGCATTGGCAGAGTCACATCCGGGTGGGGACAGTGGCAATTTTAGTTCCCAGCTTGTTCAGAGATTACAGAGTAAAAATTAGGAAAGCTCACCTTGATAACAGGGTGGTCTTCCCCCCCCCCCCCCCCCCCCCCCCCCCCCCCCC
>CAAKHB010005879.1:37083-55625 GCA_901007665.1 Aeoliscus strigatus | reverse complement strand
TCCTCCCATACTTGCTGACCTTGCTCCTTTATTGTCTCTCTTTCCAGATCCTGAGACATTTGTAGGGCAAACAGCAGGCAGCTGCTTCATAAACAGCTTTGGGAGGCTCATACATGACCTAAAGCACAACAAATGTAGATGTTTTCTTTCTACCTGCCTGAACCTAAAATACAAAGATCTCTGTGGCAATGATGGCCACGCCCAATTCAACAGTCATAATTTATGATGTTAAAATAATGTCTGGACAATATTCAAATGCAGTGATTAAATGATCTTTTGGTTTATCTTTAGGATCCCAGGGGGTCCAGGATGGTCCAGTGGAAGAGTCTAAAATCCATCTGCTGTGGTGAGACATATCGTCGACGTCATTTCTGGATGTTTTTAGTAAAGCAATATGTTTATGCGTATTATTTTATTTAAAAATATGTCTCGGTGGACAGGGTCGTTTTTTTATAAACACAGTTGTCAGTTGGTGCTGCAGTGTAACGAGTGTGTGTTGAAATGTTGGTTGTCTCTCATGCAGGGGTTGTGAACATGAGTTTCCCTCTGTCTGACCAGCCTGTGTTCGGAGAGTGGTTTATCTTTGTGGAGGTGCAAGGCCACACCTATAACAAGTCGTTTGAAGTGCAGAAATATGGTGAGGACGTGCATATCCGACACGGCATAAGACTCTGTTTAAGGCTGATGTCAGAATAATTATCCTGTAGAGCCTGCAGGTGTTTTATTTGAAGTATCTGAACTGGCATTTCAGTGTTCTATATATATTTGTCGTTTGTTTGTATTTATTCTACGTTGAAACGCGTGATTGATTCTGAAAGTGTGAGAAAGAAGAGCAACACAATAATGATAATAACAATAAGAGGTCTGTATTTTTTTTAGAAAATGCATTTCATGCATCATTTGATAGAAATGCAGTAAGAAACACAAATCAGTACACACAAAGTGATGTATTCCTTGCAGTTGTGCCAAAGTTTGAGCTGGTCATTGATCCTCCCCGCTACATCCGCGACCTCAACACGTGTGAGCAGGCCACTGTCAGGGCTCGGTGAGTCACTTCAGTGTTTCATGGATGATGTTTGGCTCATCATCCATGAGAAAAAACATCACCCGACATTTGTGTCATTGCATTCATCATGATTTCTCAGTGAACGTGTTGAGCTCTACATTCATGTTTCGATGCAGTGCTTCAGAGGCGAAATGGTATTTGTTCGATAACGCTGACTCGACATATCTATTTGTTGATATTCGGTAGGTATACCTTCGGGAAGCCTGTGACGGGGAAGTTGACAGTGAATATGACAGTGAACGGAGTTGGCTACTACCGTCATGAGATGGGCCACCCTGTGATCAAAACCATGGAGGTCAGTTTTTTTCTTCTCTGATTTGATCACAATTGTCCCGAAATGATTTTCCCACTTAAACCACATTATTATTGGTGTTCTCAACCATGCACGTTGTTCGAGACTACATAGTCGTGGTGGTTTCTCTGCTCACAGATAAAAGGCACTGCAAACTTCAGTCTGTGTGTCAAAGACATGATGCCCCTAGATGTGGCTGATCACTTCAGGGGCACAGTGAGTATTTGGGCGTCACTGACCAGCATAGATGGAAGCAGGCAAACCACATTTGATGATGCCACGCCCGTCCATAAACAACTTATTGATATTAAGTACTCCAAGGACACACGCAAACAGTTCAAGCCCGGCCTGCCTTACAAGGGGAAGGTAAGACCCACAGAAACAAACCCACTCTTATTCTATTACCTGGACCTTTAATGTTTACTAACTGTGGCTTTTATTCTTTTTCGTCACACCCCACCATGTGTTTGTTCTTTCCCCCACCTATTGTCATGACACCTTAGATTGAGGTGACCTATCCTGATGGGAGCCCAGCTGATGGAGTGAGGGTGCGTGTTAAGGCCGAGCTGACCCCCAAGGACAATGTCTACACCAGTGAACTGGTCTCCAAGGACGGCCAGGCCACCTTTGAAATCCCGTCCATCCCTACTGCAGCTCAGTACGTGTGGCTGGAGGTCAGTGGCTGGAGGGACCGAAACGTTTTAAATCGTTTGTTTTAAATAACTGTTACTGTAGAAATACTTGTGATGTTTTGATTTAGACCAAGGTGACATCCATTGAAGGTAAGGCCGTTGGAGACCAGTACCTCCCCAGCTACCTGTCCATCAGTAGCTGGTACTCGCCCAGCCGGTGTCACATCCAGATCCAGAGCCCCAGCGCCCCTCTTCAGGTTAGTCCTGTCTTCCGTCAGTTTTCCGTTGCTTCGGCGTGGCTGTGGTTCAGTGGGTTGTCCAGTAACCAAAAGCTCCTTCGGAGTCCATTTCAAAGTGTCCTTGAGCAGGAAACTGACCCCACTTTGCTTCTGATGCTGCGTCATCAATATGTACCAGTGTGTGTTAGCAGCGCGGCACTTATATGGAGTCTGTTTAGATGGTCTGAAAGCAGCAGCGGAAATAGTTAGACGGTGTGTGTTTAGACTATGTAGTCTAAAAGGGTTGGACGTACTCTGTGGATTAGTCCTGGGTGTGTTCTGGGCGTATAATTCAGCCAATCAGAGTGTCTCCTCTCATTCCCTTTAAAAGTGGTGAACTTGGAGCACATGGTAGATTGCTGGTTCGTAGAAGTGGAAGGTGAAAATTCATCACTGAATGACAAAGATGAGCGCTGATTTTAACATGTGTGTCATATTTTTAACGGTTCGACAGTTCATCGTTGATCTCTGTCAGTTTAAACCGCTGAAGATCGCTCAGGTGTCACGTTGACTGCGTGAATCCATCCACAGCGGTTTTGTCCTGCACCATCTCTGTTTCTTGCTTATCTGGACAGAAACCTACTGGAATCTTCATTAACAGACAAATACTGCTCCGTTGACTTTAGACCATTTTTTTTTAGTCAGTCGCGCACTTGCGTCTTTCTCCCTCGTCTAACTATCAATGTGCCATCATTTTAGACCGACACGCCCAGACCAGAACACGTTCATTTCGTTAGCCTAATAGTATAATTGCCTAGGCAACTATGTTATTAGGGTAACGATTTGCTAGTTAGAGGGCGAGGGTGCATGGCGTGAAAATGAAACTGAGCCTGCCTCTAAGAAGCAATGACCCTTGCGACATGGACTCTGTGCTATGCACCATGCGCCTTATACCTAAAGACCTAATTAGACCCATAGTGTATGTGTGACTGGGTAAATAAATATTGTATAGCACTTTTAGTGGTGTTTAGGTCGACCAGCGCTGCCCTTTGGATCATTCTTCATATGGTCCTGTGTACTCACACCTCCCTACTTCACACAGGTTGGCCAAGAGGGAGAAGTGGCTCTCAAATCCACCTGTCCCTGTAACTTCACCCTGCACTACGAGGTGGCATCCAGGGGGAACATCATCCTCTCAGGCCAACAGTCAGCAAATCTAACGACTTCACACAGAGGAAAAAGAGCCACAGTCACCTTTGACAAAAACATTCACGCAACCCAGTTGCCTCCGACTGCTTCAGGTAAGATGGATCCATTCGCTAACGGCAGCACATCTTGACTATATGAAGGAGCTTTCAAGACTTTCATGAAGTCAACTTCATGTTTTGCAGGCTCTTCACACCAAGCAGAGATGGATAGTTGTGTGACGTATCTACAGTTCCCTGTCAGTCACAGCATGGCACCCCTCAGTCGTCTCCTTGTCTATTACGTGAGGGACAATGGCGAAGGGGTCACAGACAGTCTGCAAATCCCTATACAGCCCAGCTTTGAGAACCAGGTCTGGCCCACGCCCACACTCTACACACGCAATGTAAAATGTATTGTTACTGGAACATCAGTGCTACCTGAACACTTGTACATTGCAGTGGTAAATGAAACCAGTTCTCAATATGACTTATTAAGACACATTTATATTTTAAACTAAACTAAACTTTGTAAATTAGCATACTGCAGTATTATCATAAAAATGATTGCATCAAGTAATGCTGAAAAAGTACACACTCCGTATCCCCTTTGGAGCTGATCCCAAGCACCAGCTCTGTCCTCAGTGTAAAGTCTGTAAACAAACAGCTGTGTTGGCCTGGGAGAGCTTCCCAGTTCCTGCCTGCATTAGCTGGAGTTAACTCCCTGAAGCATTTACAGCTCCCTAGTATGCCATTACACCACTCTGCGTGTGTGTGTGTGTCAGAGTCAAAGGAGGGGGGCTGTGAAGGCATAATGAGAAAGAGGCCATGCGGGCCGCAGGCAGATGAGTGGGGTCATGACAGGAGAGGAGGGCAGCGGAACTAATTAACGGGGCTAATTTATGACTTAGTTTGGATGTCATCATCATTTTATTCAGTCACTCTTACTGTCATACCTTCATGCAACCATTGTGGGATAATTAATTTGTCATGCTGAACAATAATGTTCCTCAGCACTGAACCAACTAAATAATTGATTGATAGAAAGTGTAATTGTCCAATTAGAGAGAAACAACAAACAGAACTATAATGGTACGTTATAATCTGTATTTGAAATTGATGAATGAAAATGGCCCAAATAATCAGTACTTATTGTTATTTCCAGCAGTTTATCTAGGAGAGTCTTCATTTACAGTCTTGTGGTCATCAGAACTATGAACAAATGAATCATGTCATTTTTCCGTGTGTGTGTGTGTGTGTGTGTTTGGATCGCAGGTGTCTGTTTCTCCGTCAAGAAACGAGTCCATGCCAGGCGACCCTGTGACCCTTCACGTCCAGGGAGAGAGGGGTTCTTGTGTTTGTGTTGCCACAGTGGATAAAAGTCTTTACCTGTTAAAACCGGATTTCCAGCTCAGTCCAGACAAGGTTTGTCATCACTTTATAAAGTGACTCAGAGTGAACTTTTCACTAAATCTTACGCTAGCTTTCCTTCAAAGGTGTAATAGGATGATCTGGTTGTGTTGGCGATTTTTTTCTTGGTGTAGGTGTTTAAGGAGCTGGCTGACTTTGATGTGTCAGATGCTTTTGGCGTTCCCAAAGATGACGGACACTTCTGGTGGCCTGGGCTGTCGTCAAAGAGACGCAGGCGCTCGTCTGTATTTCCGTGGCACTGGGACATTACGAAGGATGCACGCTTCGCGTTCACAGTGAGAACACACACAGATACAATGAAACTGATGATGACAATGAAAGTGAAACGGAAATATAACAAATGTTGGGTAGAAATGTGAAAATATAAGATGCTCAGAAATATGTACATTCATAGTGCAAAAGGATCAGGTGCACATATATAGTGCAGTTAGACACTGGACTGACACGTGATGATGCAGCAGTAAAAGGTATGTAATCATTTATGTCTTTGCCTGTTTTAACCCAGGAAACAGGGCTGGTGGTGATGACAGATGTCGTGAGTTTAAACCACCGTCAGAGTGGAGGGATGTACACAGATGAGGCTGTTCCTGCCTTTCAGCCACACACTTCTGCAGTTGTGGCTGCCATGCACTCTCGCTCTACCATCAGGTACAGGACTTGTTATAGAGATGATTGGGAGTTTATGACATGGGTGAAAATATTTTCCCTTTCTGAAGCTCGGACGTCACCCACATAACCATTTGTACATACAAGTATTAGAATATAACGCAGCTATGATTAAAAAAACATGTTTGATTTACATAAGTTCATGGGTAATTAATTTAGCATTATGGTGTCAGATATATTCAATTATTTCCCCCTTAAATTACAGAGAAAAATTCATGATGAAAACACTTTTTTTTACTTTACTTTTCTGCAGTAAGTTTTTAAGCAAAAATAAGTTAGCAATTAATACTTCAAAGAAAATATGTGACTCTTTTCATACATTTACCACGGGTGGGTCAAATGAGGTCAACAAAATGAGCAGTTTGTCAAATTTGTGTGTTTGTTGTATGTGGAACTGGTTATTTTTCTAGTGATCGACATTCAATATGACCTAGGAATCAGTGTCAGCTGAAGTGCTAACTTCACTGTGACCAGCCGAAGCTCTTTTACCGACATCAGCGTGTGTTTATTCTTCGCAGAGCAGAGACGCGTAGGCGTACATTTTTCCCAGAGACGTGGGTGTGGCACTGCATCAATGTCAGGTATCGTAATCCTTGCGTGAAAGTGTGTACATGAAGTGGATGGAGGAGAGGAGAGAACATAAAGCAGGGTGAAAAACAGGAAGAGAATGTAAAGAGATAAGAGAACAGCACATACTGTATGCATATGTGTGTGTGTGTGTGTGAAGAGAATAAACTGCAGTGACCTCGGAAGAAAAGTACATGAGTAGAGACAAGGTGTTGGAGAAGGAAGATGAGAGGTGATGATGTGAATACAGGAAAGGGGGAAGGTGTGAGTGTGTGTGTGTGTGTGTGTGTGTGTGTGTGTGTGTGTGTGTGTGTGTGTGTGTGTGAGAAGACAGATGTTCCATCACTCCAGGAGCATTTCCTGTGTGTGAATGTGCCTATTAGGTCCTGGATCCTGGAGCAGACCGTCACCTTTTCAACAGCTGCCTCCATTCATTTTCAGCCAATATAAATGAACTGCCCATAGATTTCCATATGCTTGATTCCTTTGGAGGAGACTTCAGCTCTGCCTAATTTCCTGTAATGTCCAAAGCTCTGATTTCCCTTAAAGTCTATTAAAGTGGTTTTTGGGCAACTTTGATCAGAAGGAAGGTTCATGCAGTTTTTCAGCTTTATTATACCCTGTGACCGTTTGCCAAGACCAACATTAAAATGCGTGTTGCCAATAATGATCTGAACTCCTTTCATTGAAAGGGACAGATTGAGTCAGCAGCTGACTGTCTCTCAAACCTATCCATGTTGGAGTTGGGGCAGCTGTTGATGTTGACACAGGTGCTATTAGCATAAAAGTTGTGAAAGCTTTCCTGTGTCACTTACAGCGCAGAAACCGGGGAAGCTGAGCTGCGACTGGAGGTACCTGATTCAATCACCACATGGGTCACTGAAGCCGTGGGCCTGTCTAAGGAAAAGGGGCTGGGATTAGCGAAGCCAGCGGAGATTCGTACCTTCAAGCCCTTCTTTGTTGACTTTACTTTACCCTACAGCTTAATCAGAGGGGAACAAACCAAAGTCCCCCTCACTGTCTACAACTACCTGCCAACCTGCGCTGAGGTGAGATGATTAATGACTCGCAAATAGGCAGGAAGTCACTTTTCTGGTGCAGTTGACATGACAAAAACATTTACCGAGTCATGTCATAGAAGATGATTGGGCCTTACACATGTTACTCGGTGCTTCAATCGTTTAACCACACAGTGCTTGTTCATAGATTCCCACTTAAGGCTACTAAGGTGGTAATCCATCACAGTTAGCTGTTGTCAGTATTAATGTATGTACATGAAGGGCTTTATTACTGTTGTTATTTATCTATAGCACAATATAGGATAAAGTGATTTTGACCTGGTTCACTGTGTACCAGCCTCTGTAGTGGACAGTGTTCTTTCTACCTCAGTTATTGTTTTAGAATATTGCTGTTATTCATTTACATTTACTCAGGGCGTCACAGGACAGAGAGTCTTTGCTGAAAGTACTGAAGTAAAATACACTTTGGTCTAAAGTACAAAGCCAGACATCACATCGTCCTACTAGGCAGAAGCACAGAATATTCAAGCAGTAAATAAAACCAGATCCACCGGCAAGAGGTCAGAAATCCAGGTGGGGCAATAGTACATATAACAGTACATAATCACACAGTCCCAGTTGGCAAACGGCTAGAGAAAACAACTGATGTATGTAGAGAGGTAATGGATGGAGGACGTGACCGACACAGTGACAGGAAGGCAGGTAGGATGACAATGAACTGGAAAGTCCATGACAGATGGTTCCATAATAAAATGAATAACATTAACACACACAAGAAGTGTGTTTAATTCCATCAGAAATCACTGTAGCAGAGAGGAAGGAGGGTTTAAAGTTGAAGAAAAACGGTCTCTGTCGAGGAGAGGAGCTTCATTAATATGACTGTTGCTGAGGAGACACACTCATGTGAAAAACAGGAAAAGAGCATGGTCTATTGATAAAGAGAATCAGAACCAGAATCAAGCAGCACAATGTGTGACTGGCACCTGAAGGAACAGGTAGTGAATGTAGTGTTTGAAATGATGACAAATTGCAGACCAACACAAACACTTTTTGCTTTAATTTGCTTTAATTGAATGTAGGTCACCCACATGATGGAGGGAGGAAGTGTAATTTGAAGATATGACACTATCCCAAAAATGTTGCAGCACTTGCTTTGAGGAGCCCTTTTATAAGCATTGTCTTGGACTTAAGTGGGTCCATCCAGCGCGCCACTGACATGACATCATGATGTTTGCAGATGAGCCTGTAAATGGCCTGTGCGTGTGCTGCTCTGATTTCATCGTGGGTGAATATGCAAACCAGTGTTGGCTTCCCTTTGATGTCCATCCCAGCAACATGTGATTCCTATATTTTCTGCTCCGTTATTTACGACTGGTGCTGTGCGAATACAGATCAGTTGAAAGGTCCCTCTGCATTACTGAACCCTAAAGAAAACTGCACAATGAGTGGAATCATCCTTCAGGGAGCTTGAAAACCACGAGTCAGTCATGAAGAAGTGTTTTAAGGTTAATGGCCTGTGATTTGTCCCCACCTCTCCTTTGTTCCAGGTTCATGTTAAAGTCTCCATTCCAAAGGGCATCAAGTTTGTAGGCCATCCTGGAAAGCACCACCTCACCAGGAAGAAGTGTGTTGCTCCTGGGGAGGCTACACCAACATCCATTGTATTGTCTTTCACTGAACTGGGGCCAGCAAACATCACAGGTATCCGAGCAAAGCTCTTGAATTTCAAACATCAACTATCTTATCCCAGCCCTATACCATCATTTGTTACTGTGGCATTACTGTAAAATATTTGGAAGAAACCAGCTTTGTATCTATGAAACATTAAGATCATTGCATAGATTCGGGATTAACTATTTGATCTCCGAGTCCTGAAGTTGGGATCAGCAGTGTCTCCAATAAATAATTCAGCTTCAGATTCTCCTGTAAACGATGCAGATTACAATCTCAGTGTCATGGTGCTTAAGAACAATAACTGCTTTCATCAGGACACCGGCCGCCTCAATGTGATTACCTGACAAAAAGCTCAGCCTCTGACTTCAGAGGGCCCTGCTGGCTGAGGACCTGAGCCGTGTGTGTGATCTGGTCACTCACCCATAGTTCCAAATGTTCCCCTTCAGAGTGCATGTGAGAGCAAATCAGGCCAACAGTGGGGGAGCAACCACAGCTGTGCTGTGACACTCAGTGGCATGTTGATGAGTTTGCAGGTCACTGGCGGTCAGTGGGCCCCCCATGGCCCCACTCCTAGTCCCCTGGCCCCTTGCATTTCCCTCTCACTACACACACACAAAGAGACGCCACTGGCACAGGGCCACATTTCCAATGTCCCCTTATAGAGAGAACGTAATACATCCAATCCTCTTACAGACTTGTCCTGTAATGTCTGTTAAAAGACGTGTCCACAGAGGAGGTTAGCTACATGCTATCCAGGTATCAGTGTTGTTTTTGAATTTTGAATTTCAAACACGTTGGTTTTCCTAAAAATTGCTTGGTAATAGAACGACTTATGAAGTAGACATTTCAATTGGATGAGCCTCCGGGCCTAGATGGTCCATAAAAGCTAAACAAAAGGTGAAAATAGGCGATGGGGAGAAGGTGGCTTGACTCAAACTAATGGTACCATCTGGATGAACGCTGTGAGGGTCCTCATGCTGTGGATCTGGAGGTTGATTAATGGCAGAACAGCTCTATCATCCATCTATCCGTGACAGTAGTCCAGTAGTCCCAAACAGCAAGTACTCCCATAGGTACTTTGTTATAACAACTATAAACAATAGGAAGTGTCACCACTGAAAAACAACCCTAGGCGGACACTTTTAAGGTTTTACGGGAAACAGCTGCGCATGAGCTTTTTTAGCACATTATTAACACTTACGTAAGTAGACATGGACAATAACACAAACAACATGACTGACTCTGGGCAACACTCCAAAGACGTTTAAGACAAACAAAGGGGGTGAGGTTATGCCATGATGGAGTAAAAGGGAAGACTTACTTTGTTGCCTGCTGCCTCTATAGCCCGTGCCATTGCCTACAGTGACCCAAGCTGTTGTTCAGACGGACTCCAGGCAGGTAAATTAGGGAATGACATGGAAGAGGGAAGGTCACCAGCTGGCCTGGACTACGTCCGCCGGACTGTCCTGGTGGAGGTAAGAGGGTTATCAGTTCTCACCCGTTCAGTGTCTTTTCTCTGACTCTAACCAGCAGCTTGTGCTTACAGCCAGAAGGTCTGCCCAGAGAATACACCTACAGTGTCTTCTTTTGCCCCAATGGTAAGGGCAATATTTGTTTATATATTTTGCTTTACACCAAACCTTAGTTCATCCTTGAGATAGGAAACATCCCCTGACCATTTGGAAATCATTCTGATTCAATAGCTATTGATAAAGTTATTTGATACAATTGGTGATTTTGTTCTGGATATGAGCTCCAATCTGGTGGTAGTTCATGTCTTTACCTTCAATCCTTGTCTTACAGTGACTGAAAACCTGCAAGCACCATAATATGTCCAGTTCTGGATCATAGGATCCAGAATTTACCCAGAATCTGGATCAAACTTTTGATATATTAGAGAACCTATAGTGAATGTGAGCATTAATTGCGGAGTTCTATACACATACACTAACATGTTGGTTTCTCACAATGAAAAAGGATCCTTAAGAAAAATCCTATATCCAAATGGTTCCAGAACACATTTAATCATCTGTTCCTGGTCCCATTGTCATTTCCTGAACATTTCATTAAAATGTGTCAATACCTTTTTGCATTATTTTGCCAACAGACAGGAATAACATCAGCGTAGGAAATTATTTATAAATCAGAAATATGAATGTACATTTTTGAGTCCTTTGTGAAGTTGCACGTTTCTTTCCAACAAAAAACAAACCTCCATCCCTGGGCGGATTAGAACCATCAGCCTTTCGGTTACCACACTAACCACCACAGAGACAGTCTGCTGATTTTTGTTTTTCGCCAAACAGTCTGAGTTTATCGTGGAGTTATATATACATATGCTGACAGTGGCCCTATCTCGCGATGATAAAGAATTTAATCATCTGTTCCTTGTCCCATTATCGGCATTTCCTGAAAAGTTCATTGGAAATCTGTACAACTGTTCATAACTTTTTGAGTTATTTTGCTAACAGACAGACAAAGAAATACCAGCAAAAACACAACCTCCTTGGCGGAGGTAACTAACAAAGCATTAAACCTGCAAATGAAACCAATGTACCTGATAACTTTTTATTTTTACCATCAGAGAGAATCCACATTTCTACCCCCAACAAGTATGAGTATCAGTATGTGAAAAAGCCAGCCAGGATGAACCAGTTCCATGTGGCAGTGAAGACCCACAACGATGCCCATTTCGCCCTCTCTGCCAGCCCCCATGACAGCGCAGAGATGCTTGAGATCGTGCTGGGGGGCAGGCAGAACACTCGCTCGTGGATCTGTTTGGGTAAGATGGGCGAGCCTCTGGTCAGTGCCTCCACACCAGGCATCCTCTCCTGGGACGAGTTCCGCAGCTTCTGGATCAGCTGGAAGGGAGGTCTGGTACAGGTAAATTAATGAGAGATAAAAAATAATGTCCTACAATACAGAATGAGATCGCATTTCCTCCATCTTAAGTGTCCTAAGGTACAGTGAACACATTCGGTAAAGAGGCTCAGGTCCATCAAGGGAGCTACTAAAACCACCCCAGTGCTGTATGTTATAACCCAACAGGAGTTTGCTGTGATTTTTTTCCTTTGTCACTCATTTAATGGAATCATACCAAAGGTTCTATTGCTCTTTAATTTGTTATAGCGTCTATCTAGTTGTATTCTGATTTATTCAGGCTGCTGAAGTTGTACTTTCACCATTTAACACATTTTACTGACATATTCATTGCACGTCTGAATTCTTCCAGAGGATTTAGTCTTTTCAACCGCTCTGTCTTCAGGTTGGCCATGGTTTACATCCGTCCAATGAATCAGTGATCCTCCAGTGGGCCAGCCAAATCCCCAGACAGGTTAGACTCTTTTACGACATTTTTAGAGCAGTAATTTATCTTCAGTTGTAATCGAATACATTCATTTTGTCTCCATGCAGGTACGACACATTGGCTTCTCAACAGGCTGGGGCTCAGTTGGAGAGTTCAAGATCTGGAGGAAGGAGGACTCAGATGAGAACCACAATGAGGCCTTCACTCTGGGGGTCCCACACAATGTGGTGCCTGGATCTGAGAGGGCCTCTGCTTTTATGATTGGTAGGGTTTGTTACCTGTGTACAGACCAGTAGGAAATGTAGTGTTTACTGGATGAGTGTGTGTGTCTGTACATCTCAGGTGATGTGATGGGGCCAACCCTAAATAACCTGGATAAGCTGTTGCGGCTGCCATTTGGGTGTGGGGAGCAGAACATGATCCACTTTGCCCCCAATGTCTTTGTCCTGAAGTACCTCCAGAAAACACGGCAGCTCAGTTCCGAGGTTGAGAACGAGGCAACCGACTACCTCTTACAAGGTACAGACCCGCACCGCACGTCTCAACACAAGCCTGCTTTCGTTTTGTTTTATAGCAGCTAAAACTAGCTTCACGTCATGATGACCTTCATTCCATTGGTATATTAAATTGACCAGAGGTTTTTCTGAGGATTTACCCACCCCAGGAAGCTTGCAGCTGTCAAATAAGTTGATGGTTCTGTGGATTTATTGACGTTTATACCCAGAATGATCCTAAACAATGTTTTGTGTGCTCGTTTCTCCATCAATGACCTTGTGAGGAAAACCTTCCCTTCACTAAGTCTCATCAGACTGCAGGGAGCGGTCACCATGCACTTGGGCATAACCCAGATCTGTACAAACACTGGAGTTTCGGAAAGAGGCCCAGGGTTGTTTTACTATCCTGATGTTGACCCTGAGCAAGCACAGTGAACATGTGTAGAAGCAAGGGACTTATTGAAATGTGTAAAAAGTCACTGGAGCCTACAGGATTCCCAGGATGTGCTGTTCCACCCATATGTTCTAGCTCCTGACGGGCTTCTGGTGATCTATTCATAAACCAGACTGTTGATGCAGTGCTACATGACCTCTGGTGTTCCTTTGAGATCAAAATTTTGAAAATACTCATGAGTTTGCTAGCATTTCTAGCAAAACACATTTTGCTCACATGAGGCTGTCATTGGTATAGTTTCCCTTTACCACAAAATACCAAACACTAACTGTAGAAGTAACTAAACCTTCATTTAATATATAATTCCTACCCAGGCTATCAGCGGCAACTGACCTACAAACGTCAGGATGGGTCTTACAGTGCCTTTGGAGAGAGGGATTCTTCTGGCAGTATGTGGTAAGTCTTTCTAGGTGTAGCTGTTGAAGTTTACACAACTCATACCAGTCAATCCATGCTTAGCTGTAGCCACATTCTTCAGCTTTAAGTGGGACATAGGTTTCTGGCCAAAGCCATGAAGGTTTTATCAGCATCCCCATACACACTCACACTGGTGAGCTTTCCTCTGGGCGTTTATTTCATGTTTACACTTCCCGGGGGGGGGCAGGCAGGCAGACAGAACCATCTCATAATATTTATAAGACGGAAATCAATGCTCTCAATGGGGAGCTCCAGTGCTTGCATATTGGGGGCCCACGCACAATGTGCATTCCTCCGGTTGATTTATGAGCTGAGGTGGGTATTATGATATTTAATGGAGCTAACATTGTGAAACAGCAGGTCACATAAACAACAGAGAATCATAAACAAACTGCATAATTGGATCCCTGAGGTCGGCAAAGCTGTTAAGATTTCGTTGCAGTAAAGATGGGTTCATATCCGTGGCACTGAGTGGACCCACGCTGCTTTGGCCCCACAGACGAGCTCTTAATGCAGCCCTCAGAGACAGTGCTGTAAGTTGTCTGGAGCCACTTCACCAAATGGCACCTTTTTTGACATAGGTCCAGAAAATGGGGTGTAATTGGTAACATTAAACTGCCGTGGAAACCTTGAAGCTTTCACCTGATGGCTGTGAGAGCACATGAGGATGGAACAAGCCATGTTTTTTGTTGAAGACCGGGGCAAGTAGCATGGATTGTTGGTACAGCACAGATGGTGAACCTTCAGTAAACCTGCATCACACTTTATAAATCCATCAGCTGTGTGCTTACATCCAAAACAAGCACAATGTTGGCTATCGTTCCAGATCCTACGAATAGAGGAGTGCATTTACTGCCTACTTGAAAGCACCGGTAACGCAGTGTTTATGTATTCCAGCTAGTAAAAATGTATCTGAGTGGAAATAGACAGGATCTAATTAAAACACTTGACATCATAAGAAGAACTGGCAATGATGGTTTGCTCTGACGTTCTGGCCACACACAAACACACGCATACACTGGAAGAGGAAGAGCGATGATTTAAAAAAATGGCATTGAACGCAAGTACTGGCATGTGTAAAACACATTCAGTGGTCCAAGATGCCCTTCCCGTTATAAACTTTATAATGTCACTTTCCACGTTGATCGTTCAGATTTCACAGGTTGAATTACTCTAATCCTCTACTGTACACTATGCGAGAGCTCTCAAACAAGGTTCAAGTCCAAGGTAGCTTATTGTCAATTCTTCAATATGTGCTATACATAGTGCAGAATTTTTGTGTAGAAATATAAAAATATAGTCAAATGTGTAAAAAAGAAACTCAAGAAGTCAAGACTAAGGCACATCACTGTCATCAGGTGAGACCCCTCGTTCGTAAACATAATTTTGGGATGTCTTCAGTTCAGTGTTAGCTTTAACAGGGAGCGCTGTGGCCCCCGCTCGTTTCACCCTTCTTATACAATAACCACTGGGAGTGAAGCAGCGCTTAACCTCATTTTGTCTGACAGTTTCAGTCCTTGGCCGTACATGTTGAGGCTGGCATGGCATTTGTGTTTGCCCAGAGACTGATCTGACAGTGTTAGTAGGCTGAATACCACAGATGGAAAGAACTGATATCAGCTGCTGTATTAACTCAATATCTAATTCCATTCCTGGGGCTTTTTTTTTTCTCCAGAACCATTGTCGACGTCTGTATTTCGTAAAGATCAAACCTCACATGATTTGAATTAGCACCAAATATGACGTCAGGGGGACTCTTCATATAATTCAAAGCTTTAGCCACTGTGACAGTCTGAAATTCCAATTGCTAAAATCGCCTACAACCGCACATTTAAACATTTTGCTGATGTCTTCATGTTTGCAGTAACAATATCACCTCATCCATCTTTTCAGCTTCAGTGGTCGCGAGGCAGCGAGTTAGCAAACCGCTTTATTATTATATGTTATCATGATGTAGTTTAAGCGATATACTTCATGATAATGGAAGGCAAACAGGGGCGGGAACATCATGGAACAATATCCATATATTGTTTTTAAGAATTCTTCATACTTTCTAGTATGTAATCAGTTAGGGGTAGCTCAGAGAGGATTTGAGGATGGAAAGTTATAGAACCGGAGAAAGAAAATGAGAGGGTGACCTGAGCCAAGGGCAGATTGGTGTGAGTGAGCCTGTCAAGTGCTTCTTTTCTTCTCCAAACTAAATCATATTTACACTTTCCAGTACCACACTCTATGGCCAAACATTTAATACCCGTGACATGATATTCCCCAACAATAAAAAAAAACAGCCGAGCGGGCTTGCAGCTTTAACCCTACTTTTGTCTCTGGGGAGAAATAACATCCAGCCAGGTTCCAACCAGAGAAGATTTAATGTAATCCGTGCTGGTGCTCAGATTGTGGTCTCACTTAGGAGCTGCTTCGACAAACCTGTGGCTGTGCTTGTTTTTTAGTTTTTTCATTTCTCCACTTACGTCTGCTGTTTCTTTCATCTTGCTCTAATGCTCTATGTGTGTTTTGGTCAGTGGTGCTGTGTGTTTTGACCTCTTCTTGCAGGTCTGTTGTTGAGGTATGTGTTTGTGAGATGTCCACCATGACCCTTTCCTCATGTGGTTCTTCACCATGGTCCACTAAAACTGCGTCTGGCTCTTCTTTCAACTTCTGTTTGTGTACGTTGGGGAATGCTTCTGAGGAATCTCCGACTTCACATGCAGAAGCACACTTGATTGGTCTTGGTGTTGGATTTAACGTTCTCAAGACCACAGATGCCTCATGCTCTAGCTGGTGATACAACCCTGCCGCACCCATCTGCTCTCCTCACCTCCTTGCTATTTCCATTTCAGATTCCTCTATTAATACCAGTCATCTCTCCCCCTTCCTTTGACAAAAGCATCCCTCCATCTACACTCCTTTGTATCAGCCCCCTTCCCCTCTGTTGACAGACAAAAGAGCGTAACTGGTTGGAAAATTTCACACTCAGCTGAAAAAGTGATTGCCTTCCAGCTCTTGTGAAGTTTGACAGTTAAGTATTTTTGGGATTAGCCAGCACATGTTTTAAAGGTTCTCAGATACACATCTCCCCTCTCATCTCCTCCCCCCTCAACCCATCTGCATCTCTCACCCCTCCACCCCCGTCTGTTCCGTCTTTAGGTTGACAGCATTCGTGCTCAAGTCCTTTGCTCAGTCTCGGGGTTTCATCTTCATTGACCCTGGGGAGCTTCGTGCGGCCAAATCCTGGCTCATCAAACATCAACGCAATGATGGCTCCTTCCCCGCCATGGGGCGCATCCTGAACAAAGATCTGCAGGTAGGAGAAAGAAACCCAGTGAGGGACTTTCTGGAGTTACCAGACACATCACACAGAGCAGAGGTGTTTTATCGGGATTTCAGTGGCCTGAATGAAATGTGTAAGGCTTTGAAGACTATATATAGCAGAGAGATTTGGAATGTGAACGAAATGAGGAGGGATGGAAGAGAATAGTAGCAAACTCTAGGAAATATATACTGTACATAGATTCTACTTCACCTCCTCTAGACTCCATAGGATGGGTCTATTACCTAATAATTCCTGTTAAAGGCAGGGACTTTCCTACATGTGCTATGGGAATGTAGTCTGATACAGCCATTTTGAGGCAGTAGAACATCTGGGGAAGGCTGTGGAGATAGAGAGTCCCATCTCCCCAAGATTATTCTTATTGGGTGAACGAACACAAATAATGGGAGTGTCAAAACGTGACTTTACACTTATAAACGTCAGAATGGTCACAGATGATAAAATATGGATTGAAAATATGACAGAGATAGCGTCACATGGACAGATGTGAGTGATAATAATGACGGGGAAAGGAGACAGGAACGTGGGCCTATAAGAATAACAGGACACGATTCGAACAAATGGCCGAGCTGTGACTGAATAGTGTGTGAATTGCTCTGTACTGGCATGTATATGTTATATATATATGTTATATGTGTACCAGACACCAGGGAACCACTGCCACCCCATCCAACAGAGGTGTCTAAAAGAGTGGAAAGAATAAACAAACAAACAAATAAATAGGTCTTTGGCGCTATGGGGACAGATTCTCTGTATGTGTAACTGTCAGTGTAATATAACGGAGTACAACTCACTTCACTCACAATGTGTGTGTAAATATATGCATTGTCTGACTGATGCTGATGTATGTTGTTTTTTTCTGTCAGCTGTTGTTGACAGATAAAATAAAAACTTCAGTGCAAAATAACAGTGTACCTCTGCATGTTCTTGTAAGTCAGGTGAAAGCTGTCTTCACTTGGTCGATTCGGCTCCTCTGGGATGAAGATCTTGACGATGTGAAATCAAAGGAATGCCAATGTTTGCTTTTGTCCACAGGGAGGGATCCACGGAAAGATCTCACTTACAGCTTATGTAGTGGCAGCTCTCCTGGAGACGGGGATAACAACTGAGGTAAGTCACTGCTCAGACCTGAGTGCTAAATGTGACTACGTGAACACTGCAACAACCGTTAAGAATATATCTTACATGTTCCACTTGTCCTCAAATGCAGTGGTGTACGATCTCTGATCTTCATGAGTTATCCCCTTGGTGCTCTCCCTGTCCCTCTTGAACCACCAGCCCGGGTCACGTACAAACATATCACTGAATTCCTGATAGCTGTGAAGATAGATAGCGCTGGCAAGCAGCCCACTCAGATTTGTTATGCCCCAGTGCTGCTAATCTAACATCTAATCATGTTTTGGTCCTCATCAGATGATTTAGGCTGACATGCAGAGACAATTAGGTCGAGTGAAAGACACCTCAGTTACATTCCTCCCTTTATCATCTCTGCTTTTCTCTTGGCTCCAGCTTTCTTGACTTAGAGTTAGATAATGTCCTTCACTGATTAAACATGAGCGCCACAAATTCATTTACTACAAATACAGGAAAATGGTTGCACTGATTCTCAGTGCAATGCGAAAGTCTTTAAACCTACGTGGTAGATAACAGTTCTCTTTATCCATGATTCTATTCCCTGTGCTATCCATCCCTAAAGGCTCCCTCTTACCACTGACAAAAACTGAAAAGGTATCCATCACATCAATGCAAAAGCACCCCCGCCTTCCACTTCCACTTAATTAAAAGATGAC
>CAAKHB010005879.1:8313-30793 GCA_901007665.1 Aeoliscus strigatus | reverse complement strand
GTGGAGTTACAATATCTGGGGGCCATCAAGCTTTTTAGGCCAACACACACACACACACACACACACACACACACACACACACACACACACACACACAAACAAACATATACTTCTTTGAGAAAACTGCCAAATTAACACACATATGCATATTCCCAGAAGACTGGATTATAAGAGCGATAGCGTGAGTAGTTGAGGTTAGGAGAGGCTGATGGAAAGTGAGAGAACAAGATCGTCTCCGGAGCCACCCATCAGAGTTTGTCCCTCATTACTGGACAGCCACGGAGCCTCGGGCTGCAGGCGTCCACCCCTGAAAGAGGCACTTCACTGGCTACCTGGGGAGATATTAAACACACACACACACACACACACACACACACACACACTTATGCACTAGACTAGGCTGACCTGAGTTGTAGCGGCTAACAAGCTCAGTTTACACCCTCGTTGTCCTCCCGTGGAGTTTTACTGCTGCCTGCTCGACTGCCACTTGCATTCCTCAATTTATGGTGGCAAGCTTGGCTTCTACAGTCATGTCTAGTTGCGTTCATGGATGCGGTAGTCCTGAACGATTAGTCCCGTGACTGACTGGGAGCTGCCTCAGCCGTGGCCTCTTATCACCCAATATAATGAGCTGCGTTTAACGACCTCGAACACACTGCAGGTAGAACATTTTAGCTGTGGGAGTTCACTGGCATTTTTTTTTGGTATATAGACAAACAATGCATTTGTAAACAGAGACCAATTGTATAGTGTGTGTGCGTTTAGGGAGAGTGAGTGTGTGTTTGTGTGTATGTGTGTCTCGGTGGCGCCAGCTCAGGCTGAGCACCTCATAAACCCCTGCTGTCCAAAGGCTACCACCTTTGACAGAATGAAAAATTGGCCTGTGGGGGGAATTAACGCTCTGGCTCTTGATGCACACACTCAAATTTGCAGTAAACAGCTTCTTTCGCTACTCATTTATGCACCTTGGTAGGTGATCCCAGTGGAAATTTGTGGTCTTTTACGGATTTCAACTATTCTTTCCTAGTTCCTGTGGCAATTACATCCGGATCCACTGTGCCAAGTTGGAGTCACATAATGTCCCCATGTGCATAACAGATTGAAACAGGGACCACGTGAACTACACAGGTCAAATAATCTACTCCAGACAATTCCTAGCTAGGATTATTTTAATTTTCATGACAGTTTAATCAGAGATAATTAAGTCTTGGATGAGAGATACGGAGCTGTCCTATTCGCTGTGGTGCTGATTCCTATTTTCAACCTTTAATGTGCATTTTGTAAAGTGCATTACTTAAAAATGTCGAACGCTAACGTGTGTGTATAGTTATGTAAGATAGCATTAATATCATCAATAGCATGTGTGAAGGAATAACATGCTTTGTCATATGCACAATTGTGTGCACAATTGTTAGTGTATTTTGTGTATTTTTGAGGATTCATTTTATTATTGAACAACTATCGGGCTCTCAGTCAATCCAACATGTGAATGTACCTCAAACCTGAATATTTAAGAAAGTGAAAGTGAGGTTTTGTCGTTATGCTCGTAATATCTATGTGTGCACACTTTTTATTAGTGTGCAGAATTATAATGCAACTAAATGAAAAACGTTTGTTTATTTTTATCTGTTAAAGTGAAAATAGTCAAACAACTCAAAATGTACAAATAAACATTTCTCAGGTTTCAAAAAATAATTACAGCTACCCTCCTTGTCAGTAGCTGTCACCAGCCTCCGTCAATCACAGCCCCCGTCAGAGAGGTGGGCTGGTTTCCAGGGCCCATAAGTTCTCAGTAGGGTTTGGTTGTTCTGTGGTCATTCCCCAGTATCTTAGCACATTCAAGGGAGCTGCATCCCCCTGAAAGACTTTTTAACAATGTTTGACTTTTCAGAATCAGTGAGTCAGTGAAATCTTTTTTAACCTTAACCTAGAGTTGATCTCCTTTGGCCACACCCTCCCTCATGACACAGATACACATCACCTGGTATGCTGAAATCCAATCAGCACTCACGTTTACACAGCTTGAAGTTGGACAATGAAGATGTACGTACATGTCACGCTACTTTTTACATGACAACGCTGGTAACCACCGTGATCAACAACAGGATGACCCTCCGGTATTTTCTGTAGCTGTTCTAGTGTCATCCGTGTCTGAACAGCAGTGGTCACACCATGTTTTTATGCGTTTTCCATTGGACTCAGCCTGATTTATCTCTCTCACTCAACAGCTGCTAATGGATAAAAGAGTAGGTCTGAAGAGATATGAGCTGAATGGGAGAAAAGTGTTGTTCTACTTCGATGAGGTGAGTTGACTTGACAATCTGTTGGTGATGTGTCCTCGTTGCCACAGTGTTGGATTTGTGTGTGTTTTTATCTTCCATGGACATTTGCTATGTGGTTGTATTTCTGAGTGTTTGTTTGGGGTTTGTCACCCTGTGGCAGATCCCCAGCCAGTGTATGACGTGTGTGGCCTTCCAGGCTGTCAGGGAATACATTGTGGGCAAGACAGCACCTGTTCCGGTCAAGATCTATGACTACTATGAACCAGGTGTGCCTTTGATGAATATTTTAAGTACTACTCTTTAAAGATTTACAGAGCATGAAAACTGTCCAACTTTCCTTGATTTATGAACTTTCCCCCTTTTTTAGTGGAATTTTTTTCAGGTTTCATCGTTGTTCTGTGTGTTTGCTCTATAGCCTTCGAAGCCACCCGCTTCTACAACGTTAGTGAGAGCAGTCCACTCGCACGGCAGCTGTGTGATGGACCCACTTGTAATGAGGTGGAGAGTTCAGCCAATCAGTGGATAGGTGAGATACAACTGTGTCCTCTGATGATTCACAGATGCACAAACGTCCCATCAGTGTCTTAAGGAACATGTCTGCAGGTTTTGTGCAGGGCACGCAGTGCAACAACGTGTTTGGCTGTCTGGAGGAAGAGAAGTTTGAGCGCTGCACTTGCTACAGGGATTGCGGTTACGATGGAGAGCCAGTTTGCGGCTCAGATGGGCAGCTCTACCAGAACCAGTGTCAGATGGAGGTGTTTGCCTGCCGGAATGGGACGCGCATCAAGCAGGTTCCGCTGTCCCAGTGTCCTCATAGTAAGAACGCTCACTTTACGTGACACACACCAATAACTCTACCATGTTGCTGTTTGCACTCATATTACAACTCATCATGTTGGTGTTGACACAAATGTTCCCACCATTCAAAAACAGTTTTTGGGGATATTGTTAGTTTTCATAGCTAGGTAAGTAAAGTTGACTGAATCATGGAACACAGTGCAAACAACAGAGCAGCTCAGGCTCCTCAGCTGTGAAAGTTCCAGAGGGCCGTGCTGCTGTATTGTCCTGTAATGATGCAGCAGCATCAGTGTCACACCTAAATGAAATGAGTCGACCGTAGCTGTCAGCTGTGTTTAAACAAAGCCATACAAGCAGTGGCTAGCCTAGCCCCTATGGTGCCCTGACCGACCATACAAAAACACACAAAATACAAAGAGAACTTTGATATAAATGTATGAATGGACAGTGTGTACAGATTACTATTCTTAAAACACCACTGAATTAAAGAAACACAACAAAACACAACACAGAGAATCAAGTTTTACAAACCATACATCACATGGATTTGATTGATTTGACTAATTGCAGGAGTGGTCTACTGTAGATGTCACTATTTGCCAGATTCCCCCCTCACACACACAGCAAACAGAGATTTGCAGTCTGTCCACACACTAGTTGGATCAACAATGTGACTCACATGATATTGTTTCTCCTTTTCCGTCACCACCAACACACACGCTTTCCTGATGTCGCTCCACTACTCACAGCTTACACACCCACAGACACGCTGCTGGTATTCCCCAAGGACTTGGGCTACTTCTGTAACCATTTCATTTCATTTTGAAACCCAAATAAAAGCCCATTCTCAGTGATCTAAACACACTTACGGTCGTGTACGCTGTTGATTTCTCCTGCAGACAGACGACTGCCCGTGAGTGTGTGTTCGTACTGTACCTCCCTGTACCCATGTCACACATCTTTCTGTGTCTATTCACCTGCATTCGCGTGTGCTGTCATCTCAGCAGTGGAAACAGCTGTTCAGGTGTTGAGCTTCTTTTTTTTTTTTTTTTAGAGCTACCCCAACACACATCCCACCAGCGCACTCTCTCGCTCTCTGCTGTATTAGAGGGCTCTCTCCAAATGACAGAGTGCTTTTGTCCAACCCTTTGAAATCCTTGTCACATTCCTTTCCGACGCACAGCCCAACAACAAAGGAGCCTTCATGTTGTGGAGCAGATCGGAAAAAGGCACAGACAAAACTTTGGTGGGAACTTTGTGCCAAGTGGTTTGGTGCTTTAGAATATCAAAGGACTTGTTTGTTTGTGTATGCTTGTGTGAGGGAGAGTCATGTCCCTGTTTTGAAAAGGAAAAAGATACAATGTGTTTCCACACATGCCCCCTCTCTCTGGATATGGTTCGGCTCTGCTATTTTTGGAAAGATTTTATTGCCTGCCTCTGTTGAGACTGAGTGAACATCATTATTTTGCCAAGAAAGGTTTCACCACGGGGTGGCTAATGCTTCTGGGCAGTACTTAACATTATGCAACACTGACTAAAACGTTTTAAAGTGTTGTGACAGCCACACAGATGCTAACAACGTACCGCGTGTCTGTTTGTTTGTGTTTCTTTTTACAGTGGAGCCTACGGTGGACAACAAGCAACCAATAGTGAACCAGGAAACTGAGCAGGCCTCAGTGCCTGTACACACAGGTAATTAGGTAGTTAGCCACCACTCCATCTCTCTCTCTGTCTCTGTCTGTAAAGATTCTGCGGAGTGTAGTTCCTGCAGCTTTAGATTTAAAACAACAGCAGTTTCCAGCCCTGGAGATGTTGTGTAATATGAGTCACCACAAATCACGTAGAGAAAGTTCTCAACATGTCCGTCACTCAAAGCATGTATTTCAGTGTTTGTTGTTCATGTATGACTGCAGTACGAATTCATGTCATATTTTTTTGTCATAGCACATTAAATTAGATAAATTATATTGTGGTAAATTTTAACAACAGCCAGGACAGTGTGAGAGAGAAAATAATATGAGGAGGGTGTGAAACGGAAAGAAGAAAGAGGAGAAGGATAGTGAAAGAGGAATGAGTGGGAGACCAGAGGAAAGAGGAGGGGGAAAAAAAAGTCGATGTGAAGGTGTGCCATGTTTGTGTACACCACATTCCCCTGCCACCACATCATGTCTACAATCAGCGTGATACATAGGAGGATTGGTTTCACACTGACTGTTGCTCTGCCATGAGTTTAGATCAGCTGTTACTTCCAGAGAATTCCTCACAGGATGTCTGGCTGTGTGTTTGTGAGGAGGGAGAACCGGAAGCCGCTGGTCGTGCTGTAAACGCATGTGGTCATGTGTGAACCAATACAGATGATTTTGCATTCAGATCTGCTGATGTGGACGTGTGTGTGAGTTGTGTACAGGTGTGTGTGTGTAATGTGGCACTGCCTGCACTGACTTGTTTCTGAGCCTGCAGCTCCAAGTGGCTGCTCTCAGTCAAAGGTCTCCTTAGTACAAAACAGTTCACACTCACCACAGGAATGCTGTTATGCACACATATGCACACACACACACACACACACACACACACACGCACACACATATTTATCTTTATATGCACACACGTTCACATTTTGCATGCTTACACAAGCAAATACACACACACACACACACACACACACACAGATCCACACTCACCTACGATATGACAGCCCTCGGGTGATTAGATTGAATAGGTACTGTAAAAACACTGTCATTGTGAACCATTAGAATGTTGACGACATGCCCACTAAGTGCACCCAGAGTGTAATAGGTGAATGTGGCCTGTGCCAAGGAACTGAATATTTCCAGTGGAAGCAGAAGCTCTGGAATTAGCGTCCCTGTGCAGACTTGTCTTATTAGTGAAGCTGCACCAGAGGACAACATATACGCGATGCGCAGACATGCAGGCTTCGTTTAAAGTTGATACGTTCTACACTTTATGTAAACATCCATCATGTCATCTGTTATTGTTCACATTTAAAACCACAGATCTATACAACGTCTTTTTGTGTGTCAAAGTGGATGTTTTGGTCCAATGTGTGTAACTGATTCATCAGAGGGGAGATTGTGATGGGAGTTACTGAGTTCTGATGGGCGATGAACAAAGCTGTGTCATCATCTAAACAAAGTAAATTTGAGGTAGCATGTAGTATGAGAAAAAACTTTCAAGCAGACAGGGCCCCCTACTGTCCGTCATGAGGTACTGCTGCAGAAGAGAATTACTACTGAACCCATTTTCTGTGTATGTTTGTGTAGGTGAGGAGGAGCAGGGGTCCATGGCGGAGGTGACCTACTACTCCTATGAATATGAGCCTGATAGTGAGCCTTTCCTTGCTGACGCGGAGAGCCAGGACGATTTTGACCTTCCTGACGGAGGGGAGAACGTCGAGCAGAAGGTGCTCCTGCCGGCAGACACTCAGCTATCTTCGGTGGACACAAGAAACACCCCTGAGCGATGGTATGAGTGGCTCCTCTGATGATTGTGTTCAGGTCCCACTCAGTTTCTTCATTTATGGACCTCCGCTCTGTTTCTACTGTTGTCGTGACAACACCCCATGTGACATCCAGAGTTCACATGGCCGAGAAAAACGTGAAGTCACCTGAAAATACATGAAACCAGACAGTTCAGGTAACATCCCTCACAAAGACCTTTGTACTGGAACATACACTGAACAAAAATAGAAACACAGCACTTTTTTCTATGTAGCTTATTTCTCTCAATCATTGTTAACAAATCTGTCTAAATCTGTGTTTGTGAGCACTTGGGGGCCCTACTGGGGGTGAACTTGATTCATTGGTTCGTTCCCTGAGAACCAGTCGACTGACACAAATCACTCACTGAAAATGAAACTTACACTGAAACAGTGCGTCTAACTTAGCGCCTTTGTCACTATATTTAGCAAGTATTCACACCCTGAGCGATTCTTTTTCAAAATAGCGTTCAAAAGAAGGATACCAGAAGAAGCGTACCAGACACTGCAGGAATCTGCAGGTTCCCTGGTTCCTACCACGTTTGGAGAACAGGATCTGTCCTGAATTCTGGGCTCGGCTCTGTCTAGAAATCTTGGGTGTCTGGAATCACAGGACATCTTCAGGAGATTCCTCTCAAATACCAACCAGCAGCCAGAGGTCTCCAGCTGCACTCAAAAACATAAAAATGAGGTCAGCATGAAATTGTCTTAATGTTACTTTTCCTTTATTCAATTCAATTCAGTTCAATTTATTTGTATAGCCCAACATCACAATTTACAATTGTCTCAATGGACTTTACAGTCCGCACATGTCTACACCCTCTGTCCTAAACCCTCAGTCAGGGAGAGGAAAAACTGCCCAAAAAACCCTTATAACAGGGGAAAAAGAGGCAGAAACCTCAGGGAGGACCACAGAAAGAGGGATCCCCCTCCCTGGGACGGACAGACCTGCAATAGGTGTTGCATGCACAGACAATGAGCATATAAACAAACAAACAAACAAACAAACAAACAAACAGTGAGTCAGCTTGTGAAGTCTAGAAGGTCCAAGAATGCATGTGAGGCAGTTCAGAGTCCAACAGTGTTTTTAGTCCATGTCTGCCCGGGGGGAGATGTCAGCTGGAGAAACTTTGGAGATGGAGAAGATGAGGAGGCAGTTCAGTAGATTATGGCGCTGGGGGTGGGTGTGTCGTGTAGCATCAGCGGGTCAAGCAGTTCTCCAGGTTGGGTTGCGGGCAATTATTATTAAAAACCCACCGTCAAATATTCATCAGCCTCATAATTAGCTCTTACTATTAACATTTTACTAACCAGACCAGCTGCAGTAATTCACAAAATAAATGCAAATGTTGCATGAAAACACCTTTAACCACAACTGACTTTACATCAGTAAGACTGCTCATCATCATTAGCATCACTAACATGGACCAGTTGAACTTCACCGTAGAGATAGTGACACGAATCAGGGAGCAGGAAAGAAGATGCAGTGTTCTGACGCTTCAAGGTTTAGAGGAGAAAAGTGACGAAAACATCTGTGTAGACTCATACAGCTCTTCAGTCAGCTCGCTCCCAACTTCATAGTGGTGCCAGCTAGAAGAAGCCGCTGACGTCGTACACAGGGTCGGGGGGAAGAGCAAACAACCGGAGCAGACCACTGGTGGTGCTGTTCACACAGAGGATGGTCAAGGACGAAGTCTGGAGCAAGGATTCCCCGGTGTGTAAAGAGAGAGGCCTGTAATAAATCATGTCTGTTTTATTACAAGAAACTCATTCTTCCTACACCGATGTGAACTTGTGGGCTAATATGTGGGCGGACAGAACGTTGTTCCGCCATGGAAGCTACAGGTCCTCTGGTGTTACCATTCCCAGGAGATGTAATCACATCCCAGTGCTCACGACCACGTATTTAGACAGATTTGTCGACTTTGGAGAGAAATAGGCCTTTTGTGTTAGATCTTTGAGTTCAGCTCATGAAAAATGGGAGCAAAAACAAAAGTTTATGTTTGTGTTCAGTGTATGCGCTTCAGTTAATGGTGACGAGGAACAAATTTGAAGTTCATTAGTTTGTTTTGAATCAAACCACGTACCTTTCATTAATCCTTGTATGTTAACACCTCTGGCCATCATGTTTAAACTAGAATACAAATGAATAGTACACAAGTACAAGGCCTGATGAAGGCCATAGGTTGATTTTCGATTTGAAAATGAGATTCAATAATGTTTTTATTAGTGGCATTTTTGGTTCAGGGAACTTTTTGTTTTATTTGTTCAAATCAGTGTGAAATGAAGACTTTATATCAGACTCATTTCTAGTGAACTACAGAGAAAACAAACCAATACGCTTTCACATCTTTGTCAATGCAGGTGAGAGTATGAATGTGAAGATAGTGTTTTCTGATTTATGATGTCACTGGGTCAGTAAATATATGGTAAGTAAACGAACAGATGTTCTTCTAACCAAATTGCTTCCTGTTTTGCTGACGTCCACAGAAACGCTCTGAGAGTGAAGCCATACCCACCTCTGAATTGTACATTATTTGTGAATATGCTCGTGAATGGAAAGAGAAGAGAGACTGGGAACTACATCAGACGGAAGCGATGGTGAATGTGTGTGTGTGTGTGTGTGTGTGTGTGTGTGTGTGTGTGTGTGTGTGTGTGTGTGTTCAGACTTCACATTTATCCTTCAGCCCCCTGCTCACCATTAGGCCCCATAGTGTCTTTGTTATTCTTTGTACTGCCTTTATAATCACTAGAAAAAATAATCAACTATTTATGTTTGTAATTACACCAGACTTTAAGCAAAATATTTTGTTATATTTTCTATCTGTGGTATTTATTTGTAGCTAAAGGTAGTATAATTTGTATTTTTTGCCATTGCCTGCCCATACCCTGGACTTGTGACTTTCAGTTCTGGATGTCCTCGAAACACTATGACCCAATTATGACCAAACGTTGACACAATTATTGAAATGTTTCATGGATCTTGTATTTGCCTTACAGAAACACAAGCTGAAATGGTTTTCATTTGTAATAATTTACAGTTGAAATTCATGTAAGGAGGGGGACTGGCCTGCAGTGAGTGGGTTTGACAGTAACAGCTGCATCTTGGACCAGGGCATCTTGGCTCAAATGCTTTCAGAAAGATCTCACATCCAATCAAGTCAAGTCACCTTCCTCCTACCTACCTGAGATTTGATTGTACAGTTCATAAGCTATGTTTTGTTTATGTTAAATTTTGATTCATGATGCAATCAACTTTTAAAAAAATCAAGAATGAAGTTTTGATTTTCTGTAAATTGACCAAATTTGATGACATGCAACTTGTATTCATATCAAATATTGAGCTTTTTAAACAGACAAGAATAAAATTTGTATACAATCGAGGAGTTAAGTATTAATGCTGTTATTGTGTACCACACTTCCACTTCGCATTATACTGTATGTGTGTGTGTATGTGTGTGTATGTGTGTGTAAGTGAAAATAATGGGTAATTTGCACAGACGAGGAGTACTACGAGTGGTAAATATGAAAATACTGTGTTGTTCCATTTCCTTGGAAAGGCTACTCATTTCTGCCGATAATTTCCTGGCAGCTTTCACACTCTGACCTTTCAGACAAAGACCATGCTGACGTCTGCACCGGTTTGTCTGCACATCCTTAAATTTAGGTGTGTACCTCATGTCATAAGCTCCCAACAACAGATCCAAAGCAGCAGCTGGGGCTGAGTTAGAGCTTTGTTCAAATGCATTGTTTGTTTTCTGCACGTCACTTGTCAACCCTCTCAGTTACCGTGGCCTCCGGCAGCTCGGGCTCAGCCACAAATCATCTCTGGGATCAAAGACGACTGTGTTTGGTAATCGGTTTGACCTTCAGTTACAGATGACAAACCAGAGGGTTTCCAGTTTAATTTCCAGCAGTCTATTCCAGCTGTATGGTGGCAATTTATGACTAGATCAATGGGGCCTCCCAAAGTGAAGGTACTCAGCCTGGAACTGTTCCAGGTGTGCTGCACTGAATCTGACCCTGGTTGGACAGTCTGTGTGTGTGTGTGTGTGTGTGTGTGTGTGTGTGTGTGCACACGCGTGTGTGTATGTATGTGTGTGTATGTGAGTGAGAGATTGAGAGAGAGAACAAGAGAGACAGAGAAAAAAACAGTACAATTGTACTGACACGTCGGTCGCCTCATGCTTACAGGGTGAGTGTTTATGAAAGATAAACGTGCACATCAGACTCCAGGCTGCCTCTGAGCCCAGTGGATGCAATGTGAGTGAAAAACATGTGTCTGTGTAGTGACAATAGGCCAGCAGTGCAGGGAACCTGGCTGTAGCTGACAGCTAACTTGACAGCAGTCGCCATGGCAACTTCATGTATGGCTGAACCTTGATATTGCATCTCTGTACTCCAATGAGCAGAAAAGGAAAAGGAGGGTGTTGGTGGTTTGCAGGAGCAGCTTACATGAGAGTGAATTGAAGCGATGACTCGGCTCCTGAGTACCAGCTGAGTGCACCTAGAGCTGTGTAAGGGAAGGGAAGTTCACTTGTCTGAACCACCACAGACGGACGAAGAGGCAGGCAGACAGATGCACCTATGGATGCAGTCTGCTCTGTTGATATGATCATAGCTCTCAGGTTTCCTAGTTGTTTCACTGGGGATTTATTCTGGTTCAACTGGGAACTGGGTTGTGGTTGACATATGTGTGTATATATATATATATATACACATACAGTATACTGTACATACATATGTATTATATATATGTATTACACACACACACCGATAGGGTGGGTGAAATAATGAAAAAACATACAACATACTACTGAAATATTTTTGTTTTTTGTTATCAAAGGAAATTGGAAGTTTTTTTTAACAATATAATTCTTACATTAATTTCTATTTAACATAAATCAAGGAGCTACTTTTCACTCAGTTTATAAATAAAGGACTGTTAAGCTAGATCAGTGACATGTAGTAGCACATTAGAGCCACTAGAGGAAGACAATGTAACGTTGTTATGCATTGTTTATACCGAATTCAGTTTCAGTCAGATTTATTTCCAACTGTCACAAGATAAAACTGAAATAAACTCATGAACTTAGTGTCGTGTCGACCCCAGTCCAGGACCGCGCATTATATTGATGCAATATTCACTGTTGGCCAGAATAAAACAACAAAGTCCCTTTTTATAATTTACTCTGGTGCACAGGCTGGCTAATGCTAATGTTGATTAAAAACATGTGAAATGTAGGTTGTCATAGTGACAGACTAAAAAAGACACCCCACTTGTTGTGATCGACTGTCAGCTGTTACAACTGAAATTTGCACCCCACCATATGGCGTTGAGTCGACGCTTTTGACTTTCCAACTCTCTTCTATTCACTAGAGCTCTTCTCGACACCTGGACCGGGTTCTTACAGTCCTGAAAAAACCCGCCATGCACTCTCCAGGGCAGGCCCTCCCTCCTCTAGTGGGCCCCGACGCTCCAAACAAGCCAGCCAGTGCAACGTATAGTCCAGAAAAAGTGGCAATCCACAAGCCTCGGGTCCCATCCTACTCCCTGGGGATCAGACTCTCTGAATTTGTCAGTGTTTCAGACTAACACATTACGGTATTGAACACAAATATGTCAACGGGCAGGAAAAACACGTGAGAGAACACATGGAACATTTTATTCAGTGCCTGGAGTAAAATTTGAAAACTAGAAATCATCTTTTTACATTAAACGGTCACATTTACAGAGCACAAGTAAAGCACCCCCCCCCAAAGAACACACCCATGTAAACACAGATAACACCACAAGATGGTTCCTCTTCAAGACTTTGGGATGGGTCTGCGGAACAGCAGAATGTGTGGCTCTGCGGGGTGAAGGAGATCCCATTGTTTGTTATTGACACTCATCAAAGCTGCAATTCCTAAAATCCCTCTTTGTTCTGTCTAATTCAAATGATAAAAGACTTTCTGAAGATGCAAAAAATGTGGACACATTACCTCCTACTTTTATTATAAAGTCCCCTCTCAGTGCTGAACACACAACATATAAAACCAACGTGTCAAACATGAAGTGATGTGACTAGGATCAAACCAACAAGTCCGCAATCTGTCCAAGTTCCATTTTTCTGTACAAACTTCTCCATTTGGCTGAATTGTGGGCTTAGAGACGTAAAGACAAACTGCTTTAACATCATTGATACGACGCAGGCTGCAACTGACTTTGTATTCTGTGTTGTTATTGCTTGACTTAACCCAGGAAGATGACTGAAAACCCTCACACGTCACCTGACAGATGAGAGCGTGTCCTCTCGGCAGGTCATCACTTGCTCACCTGGTTGGTGGACCATGTAGTGAATCCAGCCCTGGCTCTGCTGCACCCCCAGATCCCTCCACTCATCCTCCGACATCAGGTGGGAGGACGGCACCAGTTTAGACAGCTGCTTTGGCAGCACAACATGCCTTTGGGAAAAACAGAAGACGACTAAGATGAAAGTAACATGACGTCACATCCCACCTGCTGCTGCACGAACCTGCATTTACACTCACGAGCCACCTTTCCTGCAGGTTTTCGACGTCCCCCTGCTCCTACCCACCTGATCAAATCAGGCAGAACTTGACAGAGATTGAGTCAGATGATCAGGGGGACATGGAAGGCGAGCAGGACGGGTAGCTCGAGGAATGGTTTGAATAACGTCCGAACTGCTGCCCGGTGACGTCGTGATAACTGACGACCAATACCAGTACATTCAATTATTAGGAGTTAACGACGCCAGCATCGCATGTGTTAAGCTAGCTTGTTTAAATTCGTTACCTGTACTCGAATTCTTCATCGTTGTACTTGTTAGAGTAGTAGATCTGGTTCTTAGACATGCCGAGTAGAGGATGGAAAACCGACGTGAAGTAGCTGGGTTCCAGACAGGTCGCGCTGATTGTATGCGTCAGGTTGAGGGACACAAACCAGCTGCTGTCATCTGTCGCCGACGTCAGGATGCGATTCAAACACCAACGGTTTCGCGCGTTCTCCGGATTGGTGGAAGCAGCACCACGTGAGGGGAGGGGCCAATGACGATCGTCTATGACGTAAAGATGAGTCGCTCGACACGAGCGGCTGGCAGCATGGCCATCGAAATCTCACTTTCATCCTCGTTGTCGTGACATTCTGCTCAAATCACGTCTCAACGTTTGTACGTAGTGTTATTGCTGTTTTCGAAAAAACTGGTAAAAAAAAAAAAAGAAAATGCATCCACAATATCACTGACGACAGCGGTGCATGACGTAGGAGTAGGGCGGAGTGCAAAAAACCGTTCCTAGTGAAATAATCAAGAATTTTAAACATAATAATAAAAAACACATTTTACCTGACAAATCAGTTGTTACACGAATTGTACAAGTTTATAAGTCGAGCAACGTAACGTCAGTCAGCTGGTCCTCAGTATTCAGTGTTTCTGTTGTCAAAGCCTGAGTGTATCTGGGTTTATTCAAATGTAATGTAATGACAAAAGCTGCTCGATTTCCAAACACTTTTTTCATTTCATTTTAGAAAATCTAAAGTCATTTTTTTGTATTATATATATTTTTGTGTGCTCAGGATCATATCTTGTTCCTACAAGACAATTTATCTTGTGCGCACAAGAGATAGTTAGATAGAGTTAACAACTCTTCTGAACACAAAAGAAGAAAATCGCAGCATAAATGTCCCTGGACACTTTTGGACTTTTAACTACTACTGCTACTACTACTAATATATTTTATTTAAAAGCGCCTTTCAAGATACCCAAGGAAAGAAACAGATAAAACCCAGTGACCTTTTCCTAACCCAATGACCTTTGTGTACCTCGGACTGATGCTGCAAAGCCAGTGGCAAGGACAGCAAGCACAGTACGAGACATCATCATCATCATCATCATCATCATCATCATCATCATCATCATCATCATCATCATCATCATCATCATCATCGAGTGGCACAGCAAGATACTGACACAAAACTACATTTGTCCCTCGTTCAGTCAATTCCTTGAAACACCTCTTCTGCAGCCTGCGGTGAAATCAACATGACGTTGATTCCAAATGTCTTATCCCACATCATAATATGTTGTACCCACAAGACCCTGTGCAAACAAGTTATAGCATTATCCAGTGTGCACAATATACTGTGTGTACAGGATACAAAAAACAAACAAAAACTACGATAGGACTTTTGGGGTTCTGTAGTTTCTCTTGTGCAATAGATGCAATGAAATCAGTTAACAACACAAACAAAACTATCTGAATAAAACAGAAATAAATCACAACACATACATTGTGTACATATGCACACAGGTTCACAACTAACCTAAACAGACCTTAAGGTGTTTAAAGAATTACAGAACTGAAGAGTGAGAACATCTGGCTGCTTAGACTGTGTAATTATTCCATAAATAAGCTCACTGCTGTGTCGCACATTCACCACAACTGAAATTGTTAAAATTGGTCAGTTCATGTTCTCCCTCTCTTTATGTACCTTAAATGAGGAATGAGAGTTTACTCATACGCAGAATACTGCAGAGTTTTCAGTTGTACTTGCATGCAAACGGACAAACATCTTTATATTTGTATTTGAATTGAGGTTATCAATTATGAAATATGAAATTATGAAAATTCTGCACTTTTCCCTCATTTCAAGATTAACACAATCTCTCTGAAACCTCCGATCTGGAACAGGCCCCTCATAAACTCATCCAAAAGATTCTATCTGCTGTTTTACTGTAGATGATGCATCACTTTTCACTGTCAACGATTTGTTTGTACATGTAAGATTTACAAATACACACATTTTTACAAGAATTAGTTAGTCCTCTAACCCGTGCTGTCGTTCTTTGTTGCGACTGAGTCTCCGTTCATTCACAGCCTGAGGTGAGGAGCTAACAATGTTAACTCCACACTGACACAAGAACGACTGACATTGTTGTGGACTAACGTCAAGTGTAATGAAGTTGTATGTTTTTTCATCTCTTCTTTGTCTCGATTGGATTAGTGCTTTAACACTTTCAGTCAACTAGGGAGAATCGGGGAAATTTCTCAATATATATTTGGCTTTCGAATGTCTTTTGTTTAGGACATCCTGAGAGATGCCACCTCTTGGAGGCCAACTCCTCTGTGGACACCTATCGATTATATCTGGTAATCAGTAACTGACTGTGAAGCAAATAAACAACAAGTGCTCGACTGTTTGGAGGAACCTGAGGGGACGTTGTTCTTTCCCTAATACGGAGCCACAAAATGAAGTTGTTCAATGTTCACTGGGATACTTTTTTGTTTTCCTCTTCCTTCTCAGAGCCGGACCAATAGGTAAGCCCACATGTGTTGTATAGCATTAATATTCGTATGAGTATTCATATTATACAGGGCATCCTTGAAAAAGAGAGCATGTTGTCAAAAGTCTTGGTCGTTATTCGTCATGAATAAAAGGTGAGTTTGACACTGCAGGGTTGATTGTGCAGTCGTTTGCTGGAGAAACTGTGGCTGCTGCCGTGATGTTTTTCTGGTGTGTAGGCGGGATGAGGTCAGGTCATCGTCATTTTTAAATGTAGGTAATAAACATAAACAAATAAAATTCTAAATATTGCAGCTAATCACATAGACACACTACTGGACGAGACTGGTTTTTATTTAGATTATTCCTGAAGGCATTTTTATCTCGACAGGAATTAACACATATTACAAACCATGTTGATAAAGAATATAAATATACTGATGGTGCAACCACATAGAGAATCTTTGCTGAAAGTCAGTAATATTGAATGTTTTAACGTTACAGAGCTGTCAGTAGAAAGTAATTCAATAATAGACTATACCATCTGATTTTTTTAAATTTTACTTTAGCTTAAAAAAAGAGACTTTTTAAGGAAAACTGGGCTTTGCAGAGTGTTGGCTGGTTCAGGCAGATGTGTTTGAGCTAATACAGTCATAGAGCAGCTGGGCAGGGCAGGGCTAATACACAATACACCCAATGACATCATCTGAGGAGGGAGAGGGAGGGAGCAGACGAGCGAGCTCGCCTGAAGCAGCGAGAGGAGGAACACTCATATAGAGAGGAGAGCAGCATGACAGTGGGACGTGTGAGCAGAGGAGGACCACGCAGCATTCAGTTGACTTTGACAAGAACATAGGACTCCGCTTGGAAGTTTTTCCTTTCAGCTTCTCCTCCCTGGTCCATTACACCCCCTCCCCTCCCCCCTTTCCCCTTTCCCTCTCCTCCTCCTCTGATAATCCACCCCCCCCTCTCAGCTCCTGCTTCAGGCGGCTCCTCGGGTATGCTTCTTAAGCCAAAGTATGGCCGCTTTCGCAATGAGTCTGTGACTTCCTCTGATGACCTGATGCAGAGCTTAGCCATGAGTGGAAAAGTTGTCGCCACGCCGGTGGTCCCTTCCTCCACGCCGAGCCTTCCTCTGCCCCCGCTGCCTCCTCTGGATCCCAGTGCCAGGACCTCTTCCACTGCTGGGGCTGCAGCCCTGGCTGACTCCCCCTGTCTAGATGGAGACCAGGACGCGACCACAACCTTCTGCATGCTCATCCCCAAGATGCCTCAGTGGAAGTTCTCCAACTCTCTGCTCAGTCGGACCCCGTCCAACTCCAGCTCGAGTTCTAGCTCGAGCAAAGACTCTGGCAAGGCAGCGGCGACCCCTTCCCAGACCTCCCTGTCCCCTTCCTCTTCATCACTCAGGCACAGTGGTGCGCCCCCGGCCAGTGGCCCCGTAGCCAGTCTAGCTGCGGTGCTGAACTCCTGTGACCCTGTGTGTGTCACCCCATGTTCTCTGCAGGCCATCCATGGGCAGAGAGCTGTGTTAAGTTCTTCCAGTCCAGGGGGCAACGGATTTGGGGGTACAACAGAAGCAATGGCAAGCCCTGGGGGGTCCAGCAGCTCCAGATCAGGAATGAGCCGCAGAACAAGAGTGGAGGGCATGTGGCTGGGGGGAGAGGACTTCAACCAGAAGGGCAGTTTCATCCACAAACCTTCCCAAGGCTGGCTTCACCCGGATAAGAAGATTGCTGGACCGGGGGCGTCTTATGTTGTCAGGGTAAGTGACTGGTCTCCACGATGATAATCTATCTAACTAATCAACTAATTCGATTGGGCCCATAAATTCACAGCAAAACGCACCTCACCGCTGAAACCTTCCACTATCTAACAAAAGGACACCATGGAAACAGGCTGTTGTTATGCAGCTCATGGCGGCCGGCTGGGGAATACATAATTTAATCCAGATAGATGACCTGCTGTTGCTGGTCTGGCCTGCATCAGTATGAGAGTCACAGTGAACAGAGATTAACCGTGAAACTGCATCATTCGATGTAATAAACTCACACTTACAAAGTGTAAAACATGTGATTTCAAACTGCCTCAGCAGGACGTGTTGTGCTTTATGTGGCTGTGGATTGTTTACATGCAGGGAACTGTATTATTTTATTGGTGCAGGTCTCATTATGGGCATTGTCACACTTCAACAGATTTAACCATGTTCTTTTTAGGAGCCATGCTTAGAAGATGGCAGTTGTATTCACTGGGGACATTTCACTATCAGCGTGCACGGGCAACTTGTGTTTACAAGGAGTTCCCAAGCAGACTGCTTGACGTTGATGTCCGTGATCTCTGGTTAGCGACTGCCCGTCCTCTAACTAACGCCAGGCCTCTGGACGAGCTCTGTCTGGAGCCCCAGCCTGCTTTCTAATGCTATTATACAGGCACCATTCATTCATTCATTTGCCCAATTCAATTACATTTAATCACAGGCATTTGCATCATGTGATGCAGAGGATGGCGTCTGGATCCGTGTGGGAGGGGTCCGCCGGGGACCAGCGCTCATGAACCCTCTAACACATCACATGTTGCAATCACATAAGGGATATTGGACTTTCCTGAAGCGTGCGACGGCCTCCTGTTGTCAAGTGAGACGGCACATGTGAATGTCTCAGATGAATATCGCAGCAGTAGTTTGTGTATGCAGGGAGGGACGTACACGGAATGTATCCGTGGAAGATTTCTGCTGAGCTTTGCAGTTTACAATCAACGACACACCCATACACACAAAATCACTGCACACACACTAATACAGAGTTGTCTCTGGCTCTATTCTCTCTGGACATCTAAAGAGGCTCGACGTGTGGCCGGCAGCTGTTGTCTTCTACAGTCAGAACACACTGCAGTGACAATCAAATGCAGCTATGCGGCTGCATGACGAGCAGTCAAGTTGTCAGACAAGTAGCTGTGCATTGATGCAAAGAGCTACAATAAAAAGAAAGAAAGAAAGAAACTGTCAATTACTGAGCAAGACAATATCCTAAATGTGTATTTGTCTGATTCAATCGAGTATTCACAACAGGGGGAGGACTTAAAACATGAACCTTCAATCAGGAAGAAGGAGGACACGATGCAAGGAAATTTGAAAGTGGATGCCTCCGTTATTCAATTTCTTAGGAATGCTTGCTGGAAAGTCAAAGTCCCTGCAGCCTCAGGACTTCAGGACGGGAGTACAGATAGAGTGATAGAAGACGGGATGCATTGTATAAGCTGTGTGTCAGTGTGTGTGTATGTGTGTGTGTGTGTGTGTGTGTGTGTGTGTGTGTCAATGGAGGCCATTGGTACAGAGACGGGGGAAGAAAGAGGAGACAATTTCCCTGATGGAGGACTTCCCCCATCTTCAAATCTCATTACAGCTCAAAGCTCTCTCTCTCTCTCTTTCTCTTTCTTTCTGTCTGTTCCGACCCCAATGATGTACTATTGTATATTTAATGTTACATTAGCACCTTATGGGTTTTGGCAGTGTCTTAAAACTGTTGATTGGCGTTAACGTATCATCAGATTCATGGTAAACAGGCATTAACACTCTGCAAATATTTCCTCTCTAATTCAGATGGTGTGTGTGAGGTGTGTATTAACTTCGTCCTTGCCAGTTGTCTATTTACAGATCATGCAGATGCTGTTATATCAAGGCTAAATCATCATTATCATCATTTCAACACTAAATGTTCAAATCTCCTAATTGTCATTGACTGTACTGTTCCCCTCAGAGGCAAAGGAAGCTACAGTTTGTCCAGGACTCAGAGCTCTTAGTGCTACTAATCTGGTCAAGGTGCCATTAGCACCCTAACCTGTCAGCCATTAGGGAGCTCAGCTGGCTGGCGGCCATCAGACTACTCTTTAGTGCCCTGTGTGGGTTTCAGTTAGATTATAATGCGTTGTTGACAATTGATGTATGTATCTGACACTCTCCATGCATCTGTTGTGTTTTGGAAAGCATAGTCATATTCACAAAAAGGTGTGAACACAATCTGACTTCAAATCATGTGTTTGTAGTACATGGGCTGCATTGAAGTGCTGAAGTCAATGCGTTCCCTGGACTTCAACACACGGACTCAGGTGACAAGGTAAGACGCTAACCTTCTCACTTCCTGCTTGTAGAGTCAGGAGACTTTGCTGTGTTGGTGACAGTAAGGCTGACAAGAGATATCAAGTACATATTTGTCTCTGTAGAGTCAAACTCCTGGCCGTGAGGCAGCCCAACCCCTTCACCACCACAGCCTAGGAACATGTAAACATCCCACACCGACTTCAGACTGCTGGGTCAAACGTAGCGGCCGTGTCTCCCTGCAGACACACAGTTTGACTGCGTGACATCAAACGACATGTTTTTACGTTACACCCAGCATCCACCCCCTGGATGGATGCTGTTCCACATGAAAGAAGAACACATTATTTTGACACCTCCCTAAGAGAGATGACCTCACACGTGCATCAACAGGAGAAGATTTGATCAACATCTTGTCTCGGCCAAAGTCTGATCTAATTTGCATTTTGTGTGTTTTTATGTCCTGCGCATGGTGTTATTGTTACAAAAGGCAGAGTTCTTTGCACTCCCCCCCGCCCCCATTCCCTCTAACACTACTCTCTCTCTTCTACTATTGATTGGCAGTAATCTGAGCCCAGCAAGGCTTGAGTGCAGGGGGGAGGAGGCAGCAGAGATGGAGTGATAGAAAGGGAGATCTATTATTGATGATGCTCTTAATGAGAGCAGAAAGCTGCAGTGGATAATGTCTGCGGCTGGAACGTGTGCAGGAGGAGGGGAATGAGCAAAACAAAACATTAGCAAACGGAGGAAGATCAGTGTTCATCAGTTTCGTCTGAACTCGGGCGGATTTAATGACTCGATACGTCTTTGGAGATAGGGCACGTTTGTTGTCTTTTTCGTGCCTGAAGTTAGATTCATTGACCTTTTCCACTGTGTGACGCAGTTTATGAGCACTGCTTTGAAAAGGGCAGACACAGTTTTTAGAGATGACTTTCTGGAGGGGTGGCAACGGTCCCTGGATCTCCCTGGGGACTGGCACACAGCCCATCTGTCTCACACAGTCAATAGCTGTCTTTATCTTTATCAGTGGAACCATTTCACAGGATATTCTGCTGAGTGATTTGTTGCATAACGCAAACTGGATGCAACTGAATCATATCTGAACATCACGTCTCATCAGTTTATCACTCTTGCTTGTTCAATGAGATCTAAGAGGTCGTTGGTGCATGAACTCTTGTTCTCTCCAAACCAGTTGGTAGAATTGTTAAAATCATCCATTTTGCTTGTTTTTCGTGAGTCCAGTCCAGTTGTTTTTAACGCTGTCGCTGAATGCTGCAGATGTTGTCATGGCTGACAGCTGTTTAATGTAACAGGTTGGATGGATATTACAAATGTTAAACATTGGTTTGAACACACGGCTGACAGCCAATCAGAAAAGAGCATTCACAATGACCGTGGTCTAATGTTGAGGAAGTGACAATGTCGTTAAAAAACACAAAGTACTCGGTGAACATGTAGGAAATAGGTCATCCTGACTGGACTGTCACAAAGCTTCATTTCAGTTCAACAGGACCGTCATGTGTCATGGTGTTAACACCGGTGAGAATGAGAGTCTGTTGCAGCGAGAATACTTCAGACCAAAACAACAACAACAACAACAACAACAACAACAACAACAACAACAACATCAGCCCATCGCCTTCCCCCCTCCCTCTGCATGAGCCGTCTGAACACTGGTGTTTTTCAAACACACCACAATGAGAAGACCTTTACTCGAGATGGGGCCCAGGACACTGCTTTTTAAATATTTACGAGCCACTTGATAGGGGCAGCTGGGTCCCCTAGTGGTGAGAGAATGAGCGCCAGCCTCACTCCCGCCAGGACACACACACACACACACACACACATACACACAAGGATTGTTCTATCAAGTATTAAAGACAACATCAACATTGATCACCTCTGCTTATTTTCTCCATTGTTTAACACTTGTGAACAAACCTTTTCTTGACCTTTGAACTGTAAGCACCTCCTCATATTCTAAAGATCTCACCTTGTTGTCACTTCTTTGCTAATATCTGAATGCAGAGGATCTGTGGTCTGACCTCTGACCTTTCATCTTTCCTCCAAACAGGGAAGCCATCAACAGGCTTTGTGAAGCTGTGCCAGGAGGAAAAGGGGCCTGGAGAAAGAAGGTCAAGAAAACACTTCTTATCCTGTTGTATATACAGTATGTATATGTATTTACTGTATACTTTGTTTTTGTCACAAAGACTTTTAACAAAGCTCTTCAGTCGGTCATGGGGAAGAGTAACCTGCGTTTCGCTGGCATGAGCATCGCAGTCAACATTTCCATCGACGGCCTTGGTCTGCTCATCCCTACAACACGACAGGTATGACGATAAGAGGAGACGGCGCCAGGCGTTACTGTCTGTTAATGTGTCCTCTGTAAATGACAATAAACGACAATTTGGCCGTATTTCAAAAGGCAGTTGTTGAGAACATTCTAGAGCTCAGGGATTTACAGAATCATTTCATTGCTACAGCGTTTTCAGTGTCATTGAGAATACAGAAAAATAACAATTTCT
>CAAKHB010005872.1:0-20675 GCA_901007665.1 Aeoliscus strigatus | reverse complement strand
CACCGTCACTAGTCTGACGTCATTCTATCAGAGACAGATCTACAACAGACGCCGTCACTAGTCTGACGTCATTCTATCAGAGACAGATCTACAACAGACGCCGTCACTAGTCTGACGTCATTCTATCAGAGACAGATCTACAACAGACGCCGTCACTAGTCTCATTCATTCTATCAGAGACAGATCTATAACAGACACCATCACTAGTCTGACGTCATTCAATCTCTCTGATTTGTGTGATGACTTGACAAACATCCAACCGTATGTTCCTGGTCGTCTATGAGACCTGTGTGAATAAAAATAGATAGAATGTATAGACACCAGTGGTGAAAGTGAACCGTCAACACTGGACAGGGCAGGAGGACTGAGTCTCCTCCGGGTCCTCCGTTTACTGGGTGTGGAGGTGGATGGTTCACAACCAGTAACGTCATATCTAGGGTCAACGTCATCGAATGGAAACAAGGAACGTTGTTGAAGGGTTTTGATGTCAAGGAAATCCTTTCTAGGAGTCCATCTACCATCTGCCTCTCCAGTGTTGACTGTGGTTTTTGTTCCTTCTACCTCTGTGATTCATAACTCCGGGGCTGTGAAGCTGCTGGAGGACCATCAGACTCCAACGTCTGTGTCGAGTACAGAGACCGAATCTGTCAGATCACAACTGGCTTGTGTGTGTAAACAAAACACACTGACGGACCTGTCAAATTAATTCACATTACATGTCATTTTTTCATTCTGTGCCCCTCTAAATAAAAATAATACAAAGTTAACCTTTAATCCTCATGTCGCTCTCTGTCTTTTCTTTCTATCTTCAGTCTTTCCTGGATACCGCAGGCGGCGGTATGCGTGTATACGCTAGTATTTTAATCTGCAAAAAATACCCAAAGAAGAAGAGCTGAGCTTGAACCGGAAGTGTTACACGGTCACTTCCGCTGTGACCCAAACAGCTCTGCGCGCGGTGTGAAAACAAAGCTAAAAACAACAACAACGAAAAGAGCCGATCCTACAACCAACTGTATCCAGGGACAGTTCCATCATTTCCTCGGAAACGCACGCAGACACCGCTCCTGCTAACATCCGCTTCCGTTGGCAGCCATGGCGGCTCCCAACCCTCCACTGCCGAGGTTGGTTCTGTGTTCTGTGTTCCCTGGCAAATCTTTGTTTGGGAATGAGTGTGAATATTCTCTGCTGACGTAGTAGCTACACTGATTAAAGTTGTAATTCGGAACCAAACGTGGTTCAGGTGCAACGTGCTCTGTGTTGAACCCACACGCGTCGAACGTTCTTCAGGACAAAATTGTCTTTGTTGTAATGGACTCCTGGTTGTGTTTTTCCACTCACGTTTCTGTGTTTTGTCGATTGTGTCACACATTCTGCTAGATGTTCGTCTCTTCTTGTTTCAGTCAGAAGCAACGCCGGGCTGCTTCGAGGAAAGAACGAAGGAGACGTAAACGACAAGCTCAAGCCAGAGAATGTGGTATGAAGACGGCTGTCAGACGAATCACACCGTTGGTTCGTTCCAGAAGCATTTGTTCAAAAGAACCACCCAACTGTACTGAATCACTGACTGAAAAGATTTACAGTTCAGCTGCGTGAACTGCTGCGGACGAATGTGATTTGTGGTTCGTTCCTTTGAGAACGAGTCGTTAACTCGCACTGAAACCGTGTTGCCAACTCAGCGACTTTTTATTCAGGCGACGTACCTTGTGACAGTCTGGTGTTTTACCACTGACCGAATCATTGGTATCTTTGTGCTGAATTGATTCTACTGATTCGGTAGACCTAAAAGAACTGTTTGGCCCATTTATGCAGGTGAACCATGTTTATTTACTGCGAACGACTCCACTGACATGAAAATGAAACTTACTGAATCCCATCACTCACATTTAGTTGGCTACAAACAGGGCACAACATAATCTAACATAATAGTAGAGCTCATAGCATCACATTTAACACATGGCAGACAGACTCATTCAGGATTCAGACATTAGTTCCAGTCCTGCACCCTCTGATCTCAGCACCTCTCGTGGTTTCCACAGCATGATGAAATGGCCGTACCGAGTGTACTGGACAAACTAGTTCACTGTCCACTGAATGGTTCAGTCAACGAATCTTGTGAATGAGTTGGTGGATCTATTGAATCTTTTGAAGCAGTCTTCTCACTGAATGAATCAGAAGAAGTGTTTCACCAGTTCACCAGTACTGTTTCATCACTTCCCCACCTACCTTGTACCCTGTTGTAGCTCTCATGGATGGAGCCCTCTGTCCTTCTCCTGAGGAAGAGGAAGCAGATGAGGAAGATGTCGCAGAGGAAGAAAGGTACAACGTTGGTCCCTTCCAGGTCTCACTGACCAAAATGCGAAGGGCTCAAATCCCGCTTGTCGTCTCAGGCAGCGGCTTCACCAACTGTGGCTGGAGCGCGAGCGTCTGGCGCAGGAGGAGTTCAGACTCAGGTGTGAGCGGGAGGAGGCGGCGCAGAAGAGGAAGGAGGAGGAGGAGGTAAAGTGTGTGGTCGACCTCATAGCTCCACCTCTGCTTCGCCACATGCCAACGGACCAACTACAGCTACAACTCAACTCAGTCTGAGCAGGAATATTTGTCTCATTTCTGGTCATAAAACATCTTCACACATCACCTGAAAAGGTTGTTCAGACATTTTCCACCTGAAATACACAGAAAAAGCTCACAGTGGAACAACATCATTGTGCTGTAATAAGAAAAAAACAGTTGTTCCACAGGCACTTTTCCACTTTTTAAATGAAAATTAGCTTGAAACAATGAAAACATGTTTTTCAGGTGAAGTTTGATTTTAAGTGAGAGAGATTTTATGACTAGAAATTAGACAATGGGATTAGAAATGAGACAGCTCACCTGAAAAGGTAAAAGGCTTTTCGACATCTTTCACATGTTTCAAGCACATTTTCACTTCAAATAACGGAAGTAGACTTTTTGTTGTTGTTGTTTTGCTCCACACTGGCTGATTTTGGACTTTGTAAAGTGAACATTAGTGTGGAACAAGTGAAAGATGTCTAAAAACAGCAGGTGATGTGTCTGAAATGAAGTGTAAAGACACGTTCTGACTAGAAAGGAGACATTTTGACTGAAAATGACACAAACCTAGGCGGTCAGACGGGGTGTTGCCTTCAGCTGTCGTTGAGGTCTGGGGGTGTGTCGGGTCCCCCTGTGGACATTGACGTGTGTGTCGTATCTCCTGCGTCCTCAGCGGTTGATCAGGGAGGAGTGGGAGGCCCAGCAGAGGAGGGAAAAGGAGGAGCAGGAGAAGAAGCAGCAGGAGAAGCGCGACAGAGAGGTGAAACGGGCTCCAGGAGGATAAAACAACAACATATATCCATTTCCACTGAATCCGTCCAGGGGAGAAAAGTGCTGAGTCACAGTTCGACATGTCTGTTGTGAAACGTTTCCTTGACTGAGCGGCACACGCAGCCGTGCTTCCTCCTTAACGCAGACCAAACAGCCTCAGCTGTCCCGAGCAGGACGTATCTTTTACCGCTTACCCCCCCAGAGCTCCCGGGGCCTCGTCCCGTCAGTCCATGTGTTCTTAACGTGAGCCACAGACATCTCACACATTTTCACCAGACGTGTCTTTACACCATTTGTAGGCGGCCGTTCAGAGGAGGCTGGACGAGGCTGAGACTCAGGTAAGCATGAAGCCTCGCGGGGCGCCATCTAGTGGACACTAGAGGTAGAGTCGCAGACTGACGACGACTTTGGTGTGAGAAACTGAACTGTAACACCCACGGGATCGCCGGCGCTACATTGGTGCTAGCATGCTCTGGAGTATCGTAATTACGCAACCGTTTGCATCAGAATTCTTCTACCTGGTGTGAAGAGGGAGAAAAGGTCCACGTTGAGGTCATTACGGTAATCCATTCACTCTGTTGCCGTAAGCCAACAAATCTTTACCGTAATGACAGCAACCTGGCCGTTCTCAACTTTCAGGAACCGTTCCATGTTTTCTGACAGTGCAAATAGTCGTGTAATTACGGTTCTCCAAAGTATGCTAGCGCCAATGAAACACCACCATAACGGAGTGGGAGCACGAAGAGATGCCGACTAACGTAGTAACATGGGTTCCGCTGGGCTCCACCGCCCCTGGATCCCCCTGAACCCTCTCCCCAGTCAGTCACAGGCTACGTCCGGCTTGCTCGCTTCCACCGTCCCCACATACGTCGGCCAGATACGTGTGTCTCAAAAATCTCCCTGAATTACTAGACGCACATTCCTGAGCCTCGACACGAAAGGACCCCTGAGTAGTGGACGAGTGGGTACGGAGGGTACGGGACAGGGAACAAGGGAGGGAGGCGTAGAGGGCGGGGTGGGGGGTGAGGGAGCGTGGGGCTTCGCGTACGGTCTAGCCTCACCACACCTCTGTACAAGTCTATCTGGTCGTCATGCCGACGTGGACCTCCACAAACGACTGTGATTGGACTGTTTGCGTCACATAACTTTCCCAGCTCTCGGAGCGGGAAAATAGAACCGTCCGGAAGGTGATTGGTGAGTGGAACATGGCGGCCATCTTGGTGCAGTTAGTGCGGTAACACTCACTCTCAGTCGCCGACAGAGATTCAGCGCAGAACGACACAAGTAGAAAGGCTCTGGGCGTCAGACGCGTGGATTACGACTCAGGAGCATCCGTCCACTTCCTGTGAGTGATGAGGGCATTCATGCGTTCATCTCGCTGCAGTTAGAGAACTCAGGACCGTGGATGAATCCCGAGGCACCTCTGACGGAGATCTCGGAGAACTTCGGGACGGAGCGAGACGTGGCCAACTGTCCGTTCTTCCTGAAGACGGGCGCGTGTCGGTTCGGAGACAGGTCGGTGGTCTCCCTACCCGCTTACGTTCTGTCCACAGGTCGTTCCTCCATCTTCTTCTTCTCCAGATGTTCTCGTAAGCACACGTACCCCGCCACCAGCCCCACGCTGATGATCCGCGCCATGTTCAAGACCTTCGGCATGGAGGAGTGTCGACGGGACGATTACGACATCGACGCGTGTTTGGAGCACAGCGAGGAAGAGCTGCAGGAGTCCTTCATCGACTTCTACCACGACGTCCTGCCCGAGTTCAAGACCGTCGGAAAAGTGGTGCAGTTCAAGGTACGAAAGAGGGACGGAGCAGGAAAGAAAGGAGGCGGAGCAGGAACGGTTGTTAGGGCCTGAAGATGGCGCTAGCGCTGCTGAGTCATTGGAGCTAGCATAATTTGGAGTACCATAATTACACAGCTGTTTGTGCAAGAAAACGGCCCCGGAAAGTCAAGAACACCCATGTTGCTGTCATTACGGTAATCCCATTCGCTCGGTTGCCGGAAGCCAGTGAGACAACACGATACCATGGAGCAAATAGTCATGTCAGCACGGTACTCCAAAGTATGACAGCATGAATGACATGACTATTTGTGCTGACAGAAAATGTCAGTTCGTGAAACTTGAGAAGTTGCACTTGAAAGCCAAGTTGCTGTCATTACGGTAATGACTCACTGACTTCTGGCACCAGAGGGAATGGGATTACCGTAATGACAGCAACATGGCTGTTGTCAACTTTCAGGAACCAATGGACGTTTTCTGGTTGCCCATATAATCATGTAATTACGGTACTCCAAAGTATGCTAGCGCCAATGTAGCGCCAGTGATACCGTGTGTGTTCAAGTGTTAAAGCCCTCCAGATTTATTTGTGAAAATATGAAGTTATTTGGAAAAGAGTGTTTGTTGTTTTGTTGTTGCCTTTGATAAACACATGACACCATTTATTTCTACTTTTATTTTGTAATATTGTTATATTACAGACGACCAAACTGAAAACGGCTCTTCTATTTTCAGGTCAGCTGCAACTACGAGCCTCATCTCCGAGGGAACACGTATGTTCAGTTTGACACGTAAGTCGTCACGTCGCTGCACGTTGGCCCCGGGCGTCGCCGGGATCAAACCAGTGTGTCGTCCGCAGGGAGGAGCAGTGCAGAGACGCCTTCGTCCGCTTCAACGGGAGATGGTACGCCGGCCGGCAGCTCCACTGTGAGATGTGTCCAGTGACACGCTGGAAGACGGCCATCTGTGGTGAGTGACCCCCCAGGTCTGAGGACACGTCTAAAACGTCTGATGACATTTATGACGACATGTCTGAGGACACGTCTGAGACGTCTAAAACATCTGACGACATTTATGAGGACACGTCTGAAGACACGTCTGAGACGTCTAAAACATCTGACGACATTTATGAGGACACCTCGTCTGAGTACTTTTATGAGGACACGTCTGAAACGTCTGACGACATTTATGAGGACACGTCTGTGGACACGTCTGAGACGTCTAAAACATCTGACGACATTTATGAGGACACGTCTGAGGACACGTCTGAGACGTCTAAAACATCTGACGACATTTATGAGGACACGTCTGAGGACACGTCTAACACGTCTGAGACGTCTGAAACGTCTGACGACATTTATGACGACACGTCTGAGGACACGTCTAAAACGTCTGAGGACATGTCTGACCGTGACACGGTCTGAATTGAGGTAGGCTGTGGGGTAGGGTATGAGGTGTCTGGTCCGGACCGGGGTCAGTGTTTGACCTTTCGGTGTCAACACCCCCTGATGTTCCTTTCTTGTTCCTCAGGGCTGTTTGACAGACGGAAGTGTCCCAAAGGGAAACACTGCAACTTCCTTCACGTCTTCCGGAACCCCGGCAATGAATTCTGGGAGGCCGACCGGGACTTGAACGTGTCTCCTGACGGCAGCGTGAGGACGAGTCACAGAGACTCGGGACGGAGCTCGGAGAGACACGGCGACCGAGGCTGGAGGCCACTGCGCCGCAGCCCACCGAGGTCGCAGAGGTCCCAGAGGTCCCACGGCGGGTGGAGGGACAGGAGGACGCCACGACGACACAGCGAGGACAGACGGACGCTGCGGTCTACACACGGACGGCGGGCGACTGACGGGCGACGCAGCACGAGTCCAGACAGGAGCCGGAGTCGAGACAGGGACAGACGGAGGGATGACAGGAGGAGGAGTCAAGACGGAGAGGACACGAGAGACAGGGACGGAGGTGAAGGACAAGGAGGGAGGACGAGTCTGGAAAAGGACGACGACGACGGCGGAGGAGGGAGGAGCCACAAACACTCCAAGAAAAAGAAGAAGAGGAAGAAGAAGAAAAGCAAGAAGAGCAAAAAGAAGAGTCGTTTGTCCACAGGGACACATTCACCGGAAGACTCGGAGGACGAGTCAGAGGACGAGACACGTTCACAGGGAGACTCCAAGGACGAGTTGGAGGACGAGACACGTCCAGAGACGAAGCTGGACGGAGAGAAAATGACAAGTGAAGACGCCGAAATCCTCAGCACACTGACAGGAAGTGATGACGTCCAGCAAAGCAGAGCCGCGCTGACTCATCAGTGTGAACACCGTGCTGACTCGTCACTTTGAAAACGTGCGGACTCGTCAGTTTGAAAACGTGCCGACTCATCAGCGTGAACACAGGTTTATTTGTTCAAATACATTTATTGTTGACGTCCGAACTACAAGAGAATAAACAACGGCAGTGGTAAACAAACACACATGGCTTCTTTTGTTGGAAAACAACTTGTGAACGTTTGAAACTGAAACTAAGTGAAACAGACTGAAAATGAAACGGACTGGAACTGAAGCTGAAGCTGCCGTTCACATGATGTAAACAACCACTGATGAGAAGGAAACAAGGAGCTGATGAACAGTCACTGATAGAACAATACACACCTACTAGTACACACTGCAGGTACTGGTACACACCTACTAGTTCACACTGCAGGTACTGGTACACACCTACTAGTACACACTGCAGGTAGTAATACTCAGCTCAGTGTACCCAGGTCCCAGTCTCCAGTCAGTCTTTGGTCATGTTTGTATTTTTGAAGAAAGTAACAAATGGTAAATTCACCTTCAACAGGAACTGTGTGTGTGTGTGTGTGCAGGGGCATTTCCTGTGCCACCTTGTTACCATGGTGACGTAAATAACTTTTTCCTTTATCATTTTCTTCTACATAAGTTTTAATGTGAAAACAAACCTGAACTGAGACTCCTGCACGTCTGACCTCCAGTTGGTTCATTCATACATTCATTCATTCATCTATCTGCATGGACCAGGATGAACACATGAGGATAACAGCAGTTTGTCAGGACGTCAACCAGATGGAGAACCTCACCCGTTCACACTGTTGCTACATTGGTTTGTGAGTGAGTGAGTGAGTGAATACGATCAGGAGACGTCACCACAAACAACTTGACAAGGTAATACGGTACTGAACGACAGCACAAACGTTATTTACAGACACTGATGGAGTGTGTGTGTGTGTGTGTGTGCGTGTGTGCGTGTGTGCGCACGCCTTCAGATGGAAGGACGAAGCAGGGGGAGGAGCTTCTATGTCAGCCCGATTTCCTCCAGAACGCTCCGTGGCGCCTCAGCCTCCTGAGGAACAGACAGACACCATTAACCCTTTAACACCCACGGTATCACTGCGATACACTGGTGCTGGCATAATGTACCGTAATGACACAACTACTTGCGCACTCATAAATCAAAACGGTTCCTAAAAGTTGAGAAGTGTCACTGGGTTCGTCTACCTCAGGGGTGTCCAGTCCGGTCCTGGAGGGCCCCCCTATCCTGCAGGTTTTCCATGTCACCCTGCTCCTCCCTCACCTGAACCCGTCTCCAAAGTTCAGCAGAGGTCTGACAACAAGCTGTTGATTTGACTCAGGTGTGTAGGAGCAGGGTGACGTCTAGAACCTACAGGATGGGTGACCCTCCAGGACCGGTTTGGACCCCCCTGACCTACCTGGATGAAGAAGAAGAAAACGTCCACACAGCTAAGTTGCTGTCATTACCGTAATGACAGCAACTTAGCTGTGAGGTGCAACTTCTCAACTCTGGCAAACAGTTATGTGAACAGACAACAGACACATCACGCTCATTGTTGAAGGGAGGGGCGGGGCTATGACATAGTGGCTTTATGAAGACACACAGGGGTTGTAAAGGTTGACGTGACGACGTCTGCGGGTGGGTGTGGCCTCTGCTGACACACACACACACACAGGTCCTCTCGAGCGTTTTACCTCCTGCAGCAGGTCGGCCTGCTCGATGGCCTTCAGGACGTTCTTCTTGGATGTCTCCTGAGCTTCTCCGCCCAGCAGGAACTCGTCCAGGATGAAGTAGGCCTTCTCAAAGTTGAAGATGATGTCCAGCTCACACACCTGAGCAGCAGCACACAGGTGGTCAGAGGAGGAGGACAACATGGAGGTGAGAACGTCCACATGAAGGAGAAGGAACTCACGCTGCCAAAGTATTTGTCCAGAAGCTCCACGTATCTATGGATGATCTCCAGCGTGATCAGCTCGTTGTCCTGGTCCTCCACGGCACAGCAGAAGTACAGGCTGGCGTACCTGGCACACACAGAGAACAGGGTGTGAAGAAGAGTGACAACATTTCTTTGTGTTTCAACGCAATTCTTTCTGAATGTGGGACAGGTCCCTGAACGCCACGCAGGTCCCTGAACATCACACAGGTAACTGAACGCCGAGCAGGTTAGTGAACGCCACACAGGTCCAGAGCGCACGTGTGTGAACACCTCCTTCACCCTCTCACCTCTTGTAGACGATCTTTAGGTCCCTCCACTCCAGGAAGCTGCACATCTTGGGCTTCCTGGCCAGGATGGTCTGCACCAGGTCTCTGGAGATCTTCTTCCTCTCCTTGTCCGACAGAGGAACGTACCACTTCTGCAGGCGCAGCTTCCCCTGGCGGCTAAACAGCAGCATGAACTGCATCTGACAGGGACACACATTCACCCGTTCATCCAACAGGTTCCTGCATCGGGACTGACTGCGGTGTGACATCTGGTCATCAGTCCACCTTGACTCCACAGGTGAATTCTGAGGTGAATGAGTGAACCCTTTAACACCGATCATGAAGATGACAGGTCCCAGAACTCTATGGAATTCTGTGCCGTCGTCAACTCCGATCTGTAATTTTGCTGCTTAGAATGTTTATTACAGGTTTACACATGTAGGTTGTTGGTGATACCTGCTATCATCTCTTCTTCTCTGTTTTATTATACATATTTTAACTGACCAAAGGATGGTCTAATCCTATAATCCTCACTGAATCCCAATAAAAATGGAATATTTAACAGATTTAGCAGCAGTTCTGTTCAGCCCGTTATATTCGAGGTTAAACTGATGAAATCAGCTTGTGAGCGGATGAGTCGGATCCCGAACAGCCGCGGGGCTTTGAAACAAACTTTGCTTTCTCCGCTGATGTTGCTAACCTGACAAACATCATCATCAACAACGTGTCGATCCCGCGACGTTTAACGACAGTTGGGTCCGAACAGGAACCGGATGTCTTTACCTTCGGTTCGGAATCGTTCACGTCAGTAAATTCAGAGAAAGGACTCAAAGAAGAAGAAGTGGAAGTCGAGGTTCGCTGCTGTGCGCTAGCTTCTCTGCCAGCTACATGCTAAAGTAGCTAGCGGATGCCGGAGGAGACAGACAACGATGGAGAAGAGCCACTCTCTGATTGGCTACAAAATCTCAGCTCTGGCTTGTGATTGGCTGGTAGATTCCGTTATTGGTGACGTCAGGCCAGTGTGGCCGTGTTCTGGCTTCACCCGCACCAACCCGCACCAACACTTAAAAAACACACATTCTCCACAGACATGGCGTTTCTTCAGGATTGGTTTATTTAATTTAATTTGATTAACTTTTCGATTTGACTTTTTACATCCGTCGTGTTTCCTGAACACAGAAAGAAATCGGAAGTTTAAGCTCGACGTTTTAAGTTGATTTTACTGATAATATTTCACAACTTGGAGGCTGAAGATGCATCTGATCTTCAGTTATTTCATTAGTTTAATTTAAATTCACTGCTGAATAATTTAACCAGTGGCATTTCTCTTTCATTCGCTGATTCTTTCATTCTTTCGTTCATGAAGTATAAATATATGTATTACTAGATATTATAATAAAATTACTCCAGATAAACATAGAATCCTCGAACATAAAAAAATCAATAAACAAAATAAATAAGAACATATCGATTAATTCATTGAATATGACATAAGTTGTTTGGGGTTTTTTTTAAGTTTTTTTTTCCTTCAATAATTTGATTAAATGCAACGTGATACATATATATAACATGATACATATATACAGACAATGATATTCAATATTCAATTCAATTTAATAGAAGACATTAATATTTTAAAATAATATATTGTTATATTGTTTGCATATTTGATTTTCTCTTTTTCTTCAACATTAAAACAAACTTGTAAATATAGAAGCGGCAGAAGATGTATGAATGAATGAATGAATGAATGTATTCGTATTCCTCAAATGAATTTTGGGCCAACTGTGTGTCTTTGCGCCCCCGCCGCCGGCCAGTGGAACTACATGTTTTTCAGGAGCGCTGTGCAGCTGCCTGCAGATGTTCTACACTGCATGCTGGCCGGCTAGCAGCAGCAGTAGTATTATAACACGCTAGCAGCAGCAGTGGTATTATAACCGGCTAGCAGCAGCAGTAGTATTATAACCGGCTAGCAGCAGCAGTAGTATTATAACCGGCTAGCAGCAGCAGTAGTATTATAACACGCTAGCAGCAGTAGTAGCATGCTAACCGGCTAGCAGCAGTAGCCGTATGCTAACCGGCTAGCAGCATTAGCCGTATGCTAACCGGCTAACAGCAGTAGCCGTATGCTAACCGGCTAGCAGCATTAGCCGTATGCTAACCGGCTAGCAGCAACAGCAGTCGTAGTATATTAACCGGCTAGCAGCAGTGTGAGCATGCTAACCGGCTAGCAGCAGCAGCATAGGAACTGGACAGGGACCCGAGCCGTGTGAGCAGCCACCACACCGGGCACGATGAGGAGTCGCAGTAACTCGGGGGTTCGGCTGGACGGGTTCGCCCGGCTCGTCCAGGAAACCATCCTGAAACACCAGGTGAGTTCCTGTCACGAACATCTGGATGCAGGTAGACGAGACATGTTGGAGCAGCCTGGGTGGAACATGTGGATCCGAACTGTTTGAATAGTGAATCAGGTTCTGTTGACAGAGATCGGATCATTTTAGGACCCAAAGATCGAACCAAGGATCCAGAGGGGTTTAAAAAAAAGAAGAAGAAGAACCACAAGTATTAATTTCACTGTACTTACACCCAGAAGTAAAATCACTTAGCTGCAAAAAATCAGTCGATTAAAATTAAATGACACACCTGTTTTTGCTCTGACCTGTATCATTTTCCCCTGTTGTATAGACTGTATTTATTAAGTAAATATCACCATCACCTTTCACAGATATAACATTTAATTTTACATAATATGGGAATTAGAATTTGAATTAATCTTTATTAAAATTTAATGAACATGAGAAATAAGTTATACTAAATTTAAGTTAATGTTTAATTGAAATGTCATCATAATGAGAATTCAAGTTAAAATTAGTATTAAATCAATACTACATTCATTTAATTAAATGAAGAAGTAAAAGCAAATCATGGGGTCTGCAAAAATCATATATCCAAACAAAATCTTCATTCGAATGAAACTGAACACCTGTTTTTGCTCTCACCACATCTTTCACAGAAAATAGTCCAATACGAAGTTTAAAAAATGGAAGTAAAAGACGCAAAAAACACACAACTTATGAAAGCATGAGAATAAACATAAAAAAATACATAAACTGTAAAACATATACAACTGTGTGTATTCTTTACACCCATGTATATACGCGTATTGTACTGATCCACAGTCAGTAACAGGTTCCAATTTGGATCATATAGTTTATAAATAGGTTAATATTTTTAGACCCTGATGACAACAGTAACAACAACGATAATAAACAATAAATTGTATATAAAAAAGGTGAACGTATTCACTTTGTGACACACATCTATTTACATGTCTGTACGAATAAAAAGGTTTGGTTACGACTGAAATTTAGTTTCTTTGTTTGTAACAAAAACAATTTGTGGCCAAGATAGTAAACATCTCTAATTAGCAAATCTTTCTTTTTCCTGATGAATGACAACATTTTGGTTCTTTTTTGGGTTGTTTTTATTTTGGTTACAAACATAAAGAAACAAAATTCATTCCATAGCTGCTGCTTCTGTGTGTGTGTGTGTGTGTGTGTGTGTGTGTGTGTGTGCGTGTGTGCGTGTCAGAACCCAGTGACAGGCCTTCTGCCAGCCAGCGCCCAAAAGAAAGACGCCTGGGTGCGGGACAACGTGTACAGCGTGTTGGCGGTGTGGGGGCTGGGTCTGGCCTACCGCAAGAACGCAGACCGGGACGAGGACAAGGCCAAAGCCTACGAGCTGGAGCAGGTCGGTGACCCCCAGGGTTCACCGCTGTTTGTTCTACCACACAAACATGTGATTGACTGAGGGCGACTGCACACACACACACACACACACACACCACAGAGAGAGTCCGCATTCTGAGTAACAAACACAAGAGCAACAAGAACACAAACACACGCTGATGCACATAGGCCACGCCCACCTGGAGACCAGTTCAGGTTAATCAGTAGTTTTCTATCTTTGGACCTTTGGTCTCCATGGAGACACGTTCATGTTGTTTTGCTAATGCTAATTTTCTCTTGAAAAAAGTGATAAGTAGGACTGTATGTGCTTCAGGAGACGATTCGGTGTGGACGGTTTTAAAGCTGTTCCGTTGTTGTGCCTTATTTACTACATATTTATCCAAATAACAACGTGTGTTTCCGTCTGTGTCCATTCTGTAAACTTGTGTTGGGCAGAGTGTGGTGAAACTGATGCAAGGACTCCTGCGGTGCATGATGAGACAGGTGAGACACCTGCACCCACGTTTCCTGGGTTTTTATGTCAGTGTAGATTTCTTCATTTGTAGGTACAGGTACAGGTACAGGTAGGTACAGGTACAGGTAGGTACAGGTACAGGTAGGTACAGGTACAGGTAGGTACAGGTACAGGTAGGTACAGGTAGGTACAGGTACTGGTAGGTACAGATACAGGTAGATACAGATACAGGTACAGGTGGGAACATGTACAGGTCGGAACAGGTACAGGTATGAACAGGTAGATACAGTTGGGTACAGGTACAGGTGGGTACAGTTACAGGTAGGTACAGGTTAGTACAGATTCAGGCTGATGTGGGTACAGGTGGACTGAAGCTGCCTCCAGACGACGTTCACAGACATGTCTCCAGGTGTCCAAGGTGGAGAAATTCAAACACACCCAGAGCACCACAGACTGCCTCCACGCCAAGTACGACACACCCACCGGCGCCACCGTGGTGGGTGACGACCAGTGGGGTCACCTGCAGGTGGACGCCACCTCCATCTACCTGCTGATGCTGGCTCAGATGACGGCCTCAGGTACGGGCAGAGGGACGGGGTTGGTCCACAGCTGATCGTCTCCTAGGCAACATGTGTAAACATGGGGTTCATGATGTTTGAATTGGAATGTTTTGAAAATGCAACTACTACTATTACTACTACTACTACTACTACTACTATTACTACTACTATTACGACCACTCCTCCTCCCTGACAACCTGAGGTGTCTCCTCCTCCTCCTCCTCCTCCTTCCTGACAACCTGAGGTGTCTTCTCCTCCTGATGTTCCAGGTCTTCGTATCATCTCCAATCTGGATGAGGTGGCTTTCATCCAGAACCTGGTGTTCTACATTGAAGCGGCTTACAAAGTGGCGGTGAGCAGGTTGAGGTTCTGAGGATGTTTGTGTTCATTTCTTCATCACATCTTCTCTGTGACAATATGAACAAATTAATGTACCTTCCGGCCTCTTCCAGGATTATGGGATGTGGGAACGAGGGGACAAGACCAACCAGGGGATCCCTGAGCTCAACTGCAGCTCCGTCGGCATCGCCAAGGTCCTTCACCCCGACGTTCACCATTCACATACGACAGGAAGTGAAATTCATCGAACAGTCCTAGACGACAGGAAGTAAAACTACCCTGAGACGACAGGAAGTAAAACTACCCTGAGACGACAGGAAGTGAGACCAGTCCTAGACGACAGGAAGTAAAACTACTCTGAGACGACAGGAAGTGAGACCAGTCCTAGACGACAGGAAGTAAAACTACCCTGAGACGACAGGAAGTAAAACTACCCTGAGACGACAGGAAGTGAGACCAGTCCTAGACGACAGGAAGTAAAACTACGCTGAGACCACAGGAAGTGAGACCAGTTAGAATCAGTGAGGAGCAGCAGAACATCAGCCATCAGTTCATGATGGATTCAAATTCGTCCCCCTCCTCCTCTTTCTCCTCCTCCTCCTCCTCCTCCTCCTCAGGCAGCCCTGGAGGCCTTAGACGAGTTGGACTTGTTCGGTGCCCACGGTGGACCTCAGTCAGTGATCCATGTTCTCCCTGACGAGGTGGAACACTGTCAGGTAGGTTCAGGTCCTCTCTCCTCCTCCTCCTCCTCCTCTCGCCTCCTCCTCGCTGACGGCCTGTGTCCATCAGTCCATCCTGTGCTCCATGCTGCCCCGCGCCTCCACCTCCAAGGAGATCGACGCGGGCCTCCTGTCGGTCATCTCGTACCCGGCGTTCGCCGTGGAGGACGGCGACTTGGTGGCCGTCACCAAGGCCGAGATCATCAGCAAGCTGCAGGTTCTCTGAGGAACGTCACTGGTTGGTGGAGGGCAAAACCGCTGAGTCACTGTTCTGAGTCACTGCTCTGACCGTTTCCAGGGGCGATACGGCTGCTGCCGCTTCATCAGAGACGGCTACAGATGTCCGCGAGAGGTCAGGGGTCACACACACAGAGACACACACACATACACACAATGTCCCTGAGGGGTCAGGGGGCATAAATAAACACAAACAAATATATAAAACGGTTTAAATCCCAATTGTTTACTTTATGTTCTCCGTATACTCTGTGTCGTCCATGTTCTCCGTATACTCCGTATATTCAGTGTCTTCCATGTTCAATGTATACTCCATGTCCTCCATGTCCTCCATGTTGTCCTAATACTCCGTGTACTCCGGTCAATGACGGTCCTCGTCCTCCAGGACCCGTCTCGGCTCCACTACGACCCGGCCGAGCTGAAGCTGTTTGAGAACATTGAGTGTGAATGGCCCGTGTTCTGGACCTACCTCGTCCTGGACGGGATCTTTGCCGGCGACCACGTGCAGGTAAACCAGAACGTCGTCACAACGTCTGAGGAACCTTCTGTGACGTCACTTGTCCTCAGGTGGAGGAATACCGAGAGGCTCTGGAAGGCGTTCTGATCCGAGGGAAGAACGGCATCAAGCTGCTGCCGGAGCTGTACGCCGTCCCCAGGGACAAGGTGACACAGTGATGCATCTACTGGTGAAACGACGGTGGTTTGGGTTCCGGTTTCCGTTAAAAACCTGTTGTTGTTTCAGTTGTTAGCATGTAGCCATGTGTCATGTCTCCAGATGATGAAAAATGTCATCATCATGAGAAAAGATCTACGTAAAATTCTCATAATTATTGACAATATTATCGCTGAACTATCTACTGTAAGACCTATTTATTGAATATATGAGAAAAGATCCACGTAAAAATCTCATAACTGTCAGCGAAATTATTATTATGAGAAATAATGAGAAAAGATCTACATGAAATTCTCGTAATTGTCTACAAAATTATCTATGAAATCATCTACCGAAAGGTCTATGAAAACTTGTTATGAGAAAAGTTCTTTGTAAAAATCTAATTATCTATAAAATCATCTACCTGAAGATATCTGAAAAGATCTCATCATTATGAGAAAAGGTTTCGTAATTAGGAGAAAAATATAGATATACAATTACAAGATGTTTTCTCATCCTGATCTTGTTCCAGGTAAAGGTCTTGTAATTATGAGAAAAGATCTCATCGTTATAGAAAACGATCTCATAAATACAAGATGTTTTCTCACCTTGATCCTGTAATTTACAGCAAAGATCTTGTAATTATGAGATCTCTTCTCGTCATAACGAGGGACGAGTCTTATAATTATCTTTGAAATGATGTACCAAGGATCTATGAAAACATCTTGTAACGTGTACAGTATGTGCCTCCATACTAGTTCTTCTTTCCACTGTTTGTCAGCATGTAAACAGTTTATTTCACACGTGTTAAAGTGTCCGTTTGCGTCGCAGCAGGATGACGAGCGGGTGTTTCCTCCCTCCGACAGGTGGAGGAGGAGTACCGTCAACCGCACTCGGTGGACAGAGAAGCTGCAGGACAGCTGCCGCACATGTGGGGGCAGTCGCTGTATATCCTGGGTTGTCTCCTGTCCGAGGTACGAGGGTCGACAGGGAAGACTGACACTGCAGTATGTACTACTGACACTGCAGTATGTACTACAGCTACTACTGCTGCGACTGTAGTATGTATTACTGCCGTATTTACAGATTTACAGATTCAGGAAACACCTCATATTGAGAGGGAAACAGGAAACGAGACAATAAAATTAAAGACCTCATAGTAAAGTCCAGGTCTGTGGTCTGTTTCAGGGATTTCTGGCCCCAGGAGAGATCGACCCTCTGAACCGCCGGTTCTCCACCAACTTCAAACCAGATGTGGTGGTCCAAGGTGGGTGGACTCCTCTGACCGCCTGAGCATGTGACCGTGTGAATGTGACGGAGGTGAATGTGTGTTTGTGTCAGTTTGTGTTCTCGCAGAGTCGTCTCAGATCCAGGAGCTGCTGAACCAGCATGGGATCCAGGTCCAGATGATGTCAGAGGTTCTGCCCATCAGAGTGCTGCCGGCTCGCATCCTGAGCCACGTCTACGTCCGCCTCGGTACGAGCATACGGCCTCCTGCCACCTCGTCAGAACTACTCACTTCCTGTTGGCAGATGTCAGAACCACTGACTTCCTGTCGTCAGAACCACTGACTTTCTGTCAGAACCACCGACTTCTTGTCGTCACAGGAAACTGCCGGAAGCTGAACCTCAGCGGTCGACCCCACAGACATATTGGAGTTCTTGGAACGTCCAAATTCTACGGGATCAGGAACCGCTCGTACATGTTCACCCCTCAGGTACAACAGCCCTTCATTCATTCATTCATTCATTCATTCATTCATTCATTCATTCATTCGTTCATTCGTGGTGCGCTCCATCCCTCCAGTTCCTGGACCACCACCACTTCTACCTGGCCTTAGACACCCAGATGATCGTGGAGATGTTGCGCACCGAGCTGTCGTACCTGTCGTCATGTTGGAGGATGACTGGTCGACCCACGATGACGTTCCCGGTGACACGCAGCATGCTTGGTAACACACACACACACACACAGACACACACACACACACACACACACCAAACAGCTGTTCATCCTGCGTTGCAGTGGAGGATGGAGATGCAGTGGATCCTTGTATCCTAGCAACGCTCCACAAACTCCAGGATGGATATTTGGCCGGAGCGAGGTGACATCTGACATAACTGACACATCTGTAACATGTGTAACATCTGACATCACTGACACATCTGTAACATCTGACATCGCTGACACATCTGTAACATGTGAATCATGTGACGTAACTGACACATCTGTAACATGTGAAACATGTGACGTAACTGACACATCTGTAACATCTGACGTAACTGACACATCTGTAACATGTGAAACATCTGACATAACTGACACATCTGTAACATCTGACATCACTGACACATCTGTAACGTGAAACATGTGACGTAACTGACACATCTGTAACATCCGACATAACTGACACATCTGTAACATGTGAAACATCTAACATAACTGACACATCTGTAACATGTGAAACATCTGACATCACTGACACATCTGTAACATGTGAAACATCTGACATCACAGACACATCTGTAACATCTGACATCACTGACACATCTGTAACATGTGAAACATCTGACATAACTGACACATCTGTAACATGTGAAACATGTGACGTAACTGACACATCTGTAACATCTGACATCACTGACACATCTGTAACATGTGAATCATGTGACGTAACTGACACATCTGTAACATGTGAAACGTGACGTAACTGACACATCTGTAACATGTGAAACATCTGAAAAAACTGACACATCTGTAACATGTGAAACATCTGACATCACTGACACATCTGTAACATGTGAAACATCTGACATCACTGACACATCTGTAACATGTGAAACATCTGACATAACTGACACATCTGTAACATCTGACATAACTGACACATCGGTAACATCTGACATCACTGACACATCTGTAACATGTGAAACATCTGACATCACTGACACATCTGTAACATGTGAAACATCTGACATAACTGACACATCGGTAACATCTGACATCACTGACACATCTGTAACATGTGAAACATCTGACATAACTGACACATCGGTAACATCTGACATCACTGACACATCTGTAACATGTGAAACATCTGACATCACTGACACATCTGTAACATGTGAAACATCTGACATAACTGACACATCTGTAACATCTGACATAACTGACACATCTGTAACATGTGAAACATTTGGATCATTTAAGCATCTGCACTGATGCACCTCTGTGCTTTGTGTGATCTCATGAATGTGTCAATGCATGAATGAATGTGTGACTGGATGAATGTTGTGTGAATGGATGAACGTGTGTCTGTTGTGTGAATGGATGAATGTGTGACTGGATGAACATGTGACTGTTGTGTGAATGAATGAATGAATATGTGAATGGATGAATGTCTGACTTGTGTGTGAATGGATGAATGTGTGACTGGATGAACATGTGACTGTTGTGTGAATGGATGAATTTAGGGTGCAGATGTCCGACCTGTCCAGTTTCCAGACCACGTCGTTCCACACTCATCTCAGTTTCCTGGATGAAAAGAACGACGACTTCCTGGAGGAAGACGAGGATGAGGAGTCTGGAGAAGAGTACGGAGAAGAGTACGTCCGGCCGGCAGGTACGGAACATTTCGTCCGCAGTGGACCAACTCGTCTGAGGTGTAAACCCTAAGTGTGTCCCTCAGCCGGCTCGGCGGACCCATTCGACGGCTACCTGAACCAGCTGCTCCACAGCGCCAACCCCTCCTGTCATCTCCCTCCCATCCAGAGGGGGCAGCAGCAGCACGTCTTCAGTGCCCAACACACCACCAGGGACATCCTGTTCCTCATGGCCCAGGTCCAGGGGCTGCACATGCCCGGTGAGTTCCTGCCATTCTAAGGCCTTGTCTACACTGACGCCTGGATTCCACACCCTACGTCCCACTGTACGTCACACCCTACATCGCACCCTACGTCACACCCTATGTCGCACTGTACGTCGCACCCTACGTCACACCCTACATCGCACCCTATTTCACACCCTATGTCGCACCTTACGTCGTACCCTATTTTGTTGTACCCTACATCATACCCTACATTGTACCCTGGATCCCATTGGTTCCCTTGGAACCCTACGTCGCACCCCACTTCGTGCCCTGTCCTACCGTACGTCGTACTCTATGTTGTATCCAACATCGTACCCTACGACGTACCCTATCATACCCTACTTCGTATCCTATTGTACCGTACGTCATATTTTCAGTTCTACTCTACGTTGTACCCTATCATAGCCTATGTCATACTCTACATCGTACAAGTTATTAAAAAGTAAACACAGCTGATACAGTTCTATATGCAGGAGTGTATCATGTCTGCACT